>LOEQ01007503.1:23981-46619 GCA_001685075.1 Bramus lutescens | reverse complement strand
TAGTCTGTTTGGATGCTCACTTTCCTAAACCTGGATGGAGGGGGGAGGACCTTGTACTTCCCACAGGGCAGGAAACACTGACTGCTCTTAGGACTGTAGAGGGAGTGGGAGAGGGAGGGGAGAGTGGGAGGGAAATGGGAGGAGGGGAGGAGGTGGCAATTTTTAATAAGTAAATAAATATATTCACAACATACAAAGGGGAATCCCACATCGAAATTCCACCAGGGAAAGTCCTACAGCTGATAAACACTTTCATCAACGTAGCCAGATACAAAATTAACTCACAAAAGTCAGTACCTCTTCTACATAGAAATGAGAGGAGGTCTAAGAAATAAATCATGGAAACAACACCTTCCTAGTAGCTTCAAATAATATAAAATATCACAGGATAACTCTACAGAAGCAAGTGAAAAGATTGTAACATAAAAATTTTAAACATTTAAGAAAAGAATTAGAGAAGATACTAAAATAGATAGATCTAAAGATAGAAAGATTCCCCCATGCTCATATAGCAGTAGGAATAATTTAGTAAAGATGACCACCCTTCCAAAATCAATCTACAGATTCAGTGCCATCTCCATCAAAATTCCAAAACAATTCTTCTCTAATAGTAAAATGACAATTCTCAGCTTCACATGGAACCACATTAAAAAACAGGATACCTGAAAGAGTCATAAATAATAAAAGAGATGCCGGAAGAATCACCATCTCAACCCTCAAACTGTACTAGAGAGCTGTAGTAACAAAAATAGCATGGAATTGTCATGAAAACAGACTCATTGATCAATAGAATTAAGTTGAAGTCCCAAACATAAATCTACACACCTATGGACACCTGAATTTTGGTAAAGAAGCCATAAATACATGCTGAAAAACAGCATTGCCAACAAATGGTACAGGTCCAACTGGTGACTGTATGTAGAAGAATCTAAATAGATGTATAATACTTATCATCTTGTACAAAACTCCACTCCAAGTGGATCAAAGACCACAAAATAAAGCCAAATATTTGGAATCTGAAAGACGGCAAAGTTAAAAAATAACCTTGAACTCATTGGCACAGAGAAAGATTTTCTAAACAGAGCACTGTTAGTGAAAGCTCTAAGATCAACAATTAACTAATTAAAAAAAAGAAAAATTTCCATAAGGCAAGGACATAGTCCTTCAGACAAAGAGGCAACCTACAAACAGAAAAAGATGTTTCAACTCCACATCTGATAGACAGTTAATACCCAAAATATAAAAATAACTCAAAAACCTAAATAACAAGCAAATATATAATTCAATTTAAAAACGGGGAAAGATCTAAACAGAAAATTCTCAAAAGAGAAAACTCAAAAAACTGAGAAACACTTAAAGAAATGTTCAACATCCTTAGTCATCAGGAAAATGGAAATCAAAACAACTTTGAGATTTCATCATGTACCTGTCAAAATGGCTCAGATCAATAAACAAGTGACAGCTCAAACTAGCGAGGATGTGGAGTAAGAGGGACAAACACTCCTCCATTGTTGGTGGGAGTGCCAGTTTGTACAACAATTATGGAAATTAGTTTCATTGTTCCTCAGGAAGATGAGAATCAATGTACCTCAAGATATGGATACCACTCTTCAGCATATACCCAAAGGATGCTTCATACTACCACAAAGACACTTGCTCAACCATGTTCATTCATGCTCTATTCATCATTGTCAGAAACTAAAAACAACCTAGATGTCCCTCAACAGAAGAATGGATAAAGAAAATGTGGCACATTTACACAATGGGATATGACTCTGCTATTTAAAATGAAATCATGAAATTTGAATGTAATGTGAAACCATCCATTTAAAAAAAAAACTTGAGTGAGGTAACTCGGAGCCAGAAAGACAAATATGGCGTGCATTTGCTTGTATGTAGATTTTAGCTATTAAGTTCATGATAACCAAACTATAATCTGTAGGGTCACAGAGGCTAAGCACAGAGTAGGGTCTGTGGGGCAGCAGATATGGGGGGCAGATATATCTCCCTAGAAATGGGATTCAAACAGCATGGATTGACAGGGGAAGAGTAGTCCTGGAACCAGAAGATCAAGTGAGGATAAAACAGGGATGAGGGAGGGGAAACAGGGAGAGATTGCTAAAATTAAGGACAGTTTGAAAGATATTATGGGACCCTAATACAGTAGAAACTTTTAAAAAATATGTAACTTTTCAACATGGTTGAACAAGTGTCTTTGTGGTAGTATGAAGCATCCTTTGGGTATACGCTGGAGTGGTATCTATATCTTGAGGTACACTGATTCTCATCTTCATGAGGAACCATCAAACTAATTTTAAACTTTTAAAAATCTTTTTTTAAAGATATGAAGGTAATCTATATGAGATCACCAAATAATGGGGGAGACATAGCCCCCAACTGAACATCTTTTATCACCAAATGAAGCTACCAGTGCCAGAAATGGAGTACATCTGAGTTGTTAGCCAAAGGAGGCCCATGCAAACTCCCAGACTATCCAGGCTGTACCCGTGCCTGACACAGTTCTTGGGTGAGCAAGAATCTAAGACTAGATAGCCCAAAGACTATTACTGTTCTGCTAAAACAATATAGTAATAAAATGATGCAGAATGACACACCACATCAGAGAAGCTTCCTTCTATAGAAGATAGGAAGAAATACAAAGACACACAGCCAGACCACATATAGTTGGAGAGACTTTGTAGCACTCAGCCCTAAATGGGATGTCTCTATCAAATCGCTCTCCTCAGGGCTCAGGGAACCCTGTAGAAGAGAGTCAGAAAGAGTCAAAGAGCCAGAGGGAACAGACGGTACCAGGAAGAAGGCACTCTTAACAGGATCGATGCACATAAGAACTCACCAAGATTGAGGCAGCATGCGCAGGGCGTGCTTGGGGCTGCACCAGGAGAGTTTCTAGAACTAAAAGAGGTAGTGTACATGTGCCCCCACCACTCTCTTAGAAGCTATTTACAATTAATAACCACTTGCAAATAAAAATTTAATTTTCTCCAAGTGAGCCCCACCGGGCAAAGAAAGCACTCCTAAGGGTAGGCTGCATGTCCAGCAGTAGATGGCCAGGAGAAAATGAACTTGCTGGCATCTTCGGAGGTTGCTTGTCTCATGTCATGTCAGGGCCTTTTCCTTTCCTTTTCGTTTAATTTTATCTTATTTTTAGTTCATTTATATATTTTTCTCTCTTTTTAACTTACAGGTCCTTCTCATATATTTTATGGCCTTTAGTTTAGTGTTTATGAGATTCCTTAGTGTAGGAACAAGCAGGTCTTTGCATTTATATCTGTTTCCTGTTACTTTTCTTAGGCTCTTTTCCTACTGTTTGTTTGTTTGCTTGCTTGCTTGGTCTTATTCCAATGTGTTATGTTTTATTCTATCTTTTATATTATGTTATATCAGAACATATCATATAAAGTTAATTATATTAAATTATTAAGCATATTTGTTTTCTAATGAGAACAGAAATGGAATGGATCCAGATGGGGGGATAGATTGTAAGGAGTATAAGGAGGGAAACTGTAGCCAGAATATCTTATGTGAGAAAATAATACCTATTTTGAATAAAAGGAAAAATAACGAATAAATAAAAGTAAAAGTAAACCTTTGCTATCTGTTGTTAGGATTTCTTGTGATATGATGCTCTCTTTAACTTTGTTCAAACATCTTTATTGATCTTTCCGAAATGATGCGTATGTAACTTTTATAACTTTTTCATATATATATATATAATGCCAAGATTATTTTATCAAAACATTATTACAATTTTTCCTATAAATCATTTTTCTATTTACAAATTTGTAAATAACCTATCATCCAAAAAACCGATTCCAATATATAAAATTATTGTAATTGTAATCCATATGATTCCTATATTGTAAAATGATACATATACCTAAATGTTCAAGTTGATATGTGTAGATACATATACCTAAGCATTTGGTTTTTTCAGGTCACTATAAGAAAAATACCAGATAACTTAAACCATAATTATTTCTCAGGGTTCTGGAAAACAGTAACACAAGAACATTACACCAGTTGGCTCTGTTGCTTCTGATGAGAAACTTCATAGTCTTCTCTTTGAGTCATCACACCACTGAAAAGGAACAAGGGACTTTCTAGACTCTTTTATAAGGACACTGAGAGAACTCAGGGATGCTTAACGCTCACCTTGGAACCAACACTTCTTAAATTCCCACAGCGATCACACTGGATGTTGAGACTTCAGCATAGAGACTTCTGGAGAACACAGACAGCTTCGTCTATGTGTGTAATCAGAGGAAGAGTATTTTATTAATAAGCAACAATTATTAAAATTATCTTCTAGGAGGCTAGAGAGATGGATCAGGGGTTGAGAGCACTGACTGCGCTCAAGAGGTCCTGAGATCAATTCCAGGCAAGCACATGGTGGCTCACAACCATCTATAATGAGATCTGGTCACCGCTTTAGTGAGATCTGGTGCCCACTTCTGATGAACAGGCATGCAGACACAACACTGTATGCATAATAATGAATAAATATTTTCTAATTCTCATTTGGATGTCTTCATATCTTAAAGCTGTTGTTAGCTACACATAAATATTTGAATTAGAAATGCAGCTAGTGAAATGAAAAGCCAATTGTCTAGATTAAATTTTAAAACCCTGTGCACTGTTCCTAATGTTCTAAAATATTCCATAAGGAGACCGTCTGGATCTAACAGGGTTAAGTGTTTCTCAAACATCCTATAAGGATTTCATTCCTCATTCATAAGCAAGTGATTGTCTGGTTAAACACAGGCAATATAATTTAATTCATTACAAGAAGCAGATGTTGAGGCAGCAGAAATTAAAATCAAATGCTTCAAAACAGCTAAAATTTTATGACCAAACTTATTATTTATACTTCCCCAAAGTAACAATAAAACTGCGTATTTCAGATCTCTTTGGGAAAAAAATCAAATAGTTTGCTCAAATAATCCCTATAAAATTCATTAATGCAGCACTAATACAATGTAAAGTACCATTCATTCCTGAAGAAAAGGGATAGACAAAATTGTTACAGCATTTATACTGCAGAGGATAAAAATATAAAGTATAGTCATGTGTGCACAATTACGAACAAAGGAAAATTTATATAACAACAGTAGAGTGGGTTTTTCACGAGCACCAGAGTCTGCTATTTGGAGGAACTCATCAGTAGTGGAGCTCTCAGGGCATCCTGAAGTTGAGTGTGACTGCTGAACACCTCTCAAGGTTAGAAACTCAAGAAACAGCATTTGTATCATTTCTGTGCTGTTTCCAACAGTTTTTCCTCTCCAATGATGTAAAAATGGCTGAACTCCCACATTCCTTTCTGCCTTTTCAGTGATATGTAACAATGTGTGTCTCAGCTCCTGGATCAGTTACCAACCCAGAAACACAGGCACTGTGGATGTGAAATTCTCACTGTGGTTGTGTCTCAAGCCGATGCTGACCATCGAGAACTAGGGAGACAGAAATGCACGTGGCTGTGTGGAGAGCCTTCTATCACCCTAGTGTTCTACTGTGAATGGCTGCTAAAATAAGGAGATCGTTTGAAGCAAGAAGAGAAATCCAACCGAAGTGTAAATGGGTGTGAGAGGAAAGTGTTCTGCTTGATCACAGAAAGCAGATTCGCAGAGGGGCAGAGTAGGAGGGGCTACGCTAAAAATCGCAGGAGCTGCTGGTTTTATGCCTTTTCAGATTAACAGCGGTGTGCCACGTTGACCAGTTCCCCAGACCACACTGTAAATTGCTGTATTTGTAGAAAGCCAGCTGAAACATTGCATTGGATAATGTCAAATACATCCTGTGTTATGTATCATTCATTTGACTGGGATTATACTGTCCACCATTTCATTGGTATTCTTTTTCCTATTGGATTACATATTTTGACATGCCCTGGTTTGGTACAGAAAAGGAAATTTTCATTGTCCATATTTTGTGGTTGTTTTGACTGAGTTGATGGAGACAGAATCTCATATACCCCAGGATGGCCTCGTCAAACTCTTATGTTGCCAACTGGGTTTGAACTCTCTGGTTTTTATATAGTGTTTTCTGACAGATTTTTCTTTCTAATATTTATTGTGTATCTATTCCCTCCTTAATTTTTTACAAAGGTGTCAAAAATACACTGGGGTGGGGAAATTTAGTTTGTTCAATAAGTGGTGCAAGCAAAATTGAAAACCCATCTATAGAAGAACAAAATTAGATCCATATCACTCACCCTGCACATAAATCAATTCAAAGTGAATTAAAGACCTGAATTTAAAACACTGGAACTGCTAGAGGAAATATACTTCAAGATACAGGTATAGGCAAAAAGTTTCTGAACAAAACTTCACTAATACACAAAATAGCCCCAGGAAATGACAGATAGAACTATGGGAAATTAAAAAGTTTCTGTAAAGCAAGATATCTATCAGCAGAGCACACTGACAGCCTGCAGAGTGGAAGAAGAGCTTTGGGAGCTATCCTTCAGTTGAGGGTTTAATATCAAGAATGCATAAAGAATTATAAAAATGTAGAAACAGCTCAGTCATTAATAGCTAGGATCACAACCGAAAAGACAAAAGATTTTTAAATATATAGAGAATATATAGAGAATATATAATATATATTAAATATATTATATATAAAATGTGTTTAAATATATTGTATATTAAATATGTTTAAATATATTGTATACTAAATATATAACATATATTAAATATATTGATAATTTAAATATTTTATATATTAAATATATTAAATATCAATGTTATATATAAATATATTAAATATATTTAAATTTTTTATATATCTATCAAAAATGAAACCACTACTCAACTAATGAGTTAATTAAACATGTTGTTCTCAATAGAGGACTCACAAATTTTCAATGATCTTTTTTAAAAGAGTGTTTAACATCCTTAATTATCAAGAAAATGAATATTAAGACTACATTGAGATTCTGTTTCATCCTAGTCAGGGTGGCTATTATGAAGAAAAGAGGAAACAACAATGTTGTCAAGGGATGAAGAAAAATATGAATGCTTATTCACTACTGATGGAAGTCAATATGGAACAGCTTTTGTGAAAATCAGTATGAAGGTTTCCCACCAAAGTAAAAATAGAGCTTCCGGAGAACCAGCTAAGCCACATCTAGGCATATACCTCTGAGGTAGGATTCTATGCCCTATCACAGAGATACTTGACTATCAAAGTTTATTGCTGTATTTTTCACAATAACAAGATAATACAGACAGCCTAGATGTATATCAGATTAATGGATAAGGAAAATGTGTATACATAGACAGCAAAGTTGTGTTCAACTACAAATATATATTTTTTAAAAAAGACCTCTAAATGGGACACAGTGTTGGACAAATGTATGTAGGTTTGGGAGAGAGGGGTAAAAGAATATAGATAGTTATAAAAGAGTTCAGACAGTCATAGCTTAGAGAAGTAAAAATAATAAAATAAATATTAAGCTTGTAAAAAAGTAATAGAGTAAACTAAATAAGCCACATGAAGATAAAATATACACAAAGTCTAAATTATATATCTATATATAATTGTTTTCTTTGAATATTTTGACTGTGAATGCCCTAAGTACAGAGAGGCATTTCATTGTATAGACTGTTAAACTAAGCCAACATATATATTTTAAAGGTATCTTGTCTTCAAAATATGGTTTTAAGGATGTGTTCCTTTGAAAAAGATGTTCTGCTTTTGTTTCCACAGAGGATAAAGAGGCATGGATTCTTTACCAGCTAATGTGGTTTGATCAAACAATACCCCCTAAAACAATGGCCCAGATTATTCAACGTCTGTGACAGCTTCGGGAATACTGGCTGAGGTGGACCTACCACACTGGATACCCCATAAAAGACCTAATTAACAGCAGCACCCGAATCAGGAAAAAAATAGTCTGGAAAAATATCCAAATTCCCTAAATGACTGTTTATAAATATTTATCTACATTTAAATGTGGAAATGCTATAGAGATGAATACTTTGGATTGGTATGGATCTCAGTTTATTGATACAAATTTAAGATCAATTTTATTATATGTATATTTTTGCACTTGATTAAGGCATTGTGTTTGTGCAGCTCATTTAAAAATGTAATGTATAATTAAGAAATGCAGGTTAAAAGATAATCATCTATAATAGTCAAGCTTGGAGTCATGCTAGTTAGGTTATCTAGATGTACAGACAAATATTTCAGATGGATAGATATTCTTCAAATCTTTTGAAGAATAACAGAATATGGCATTTAAAATGTTTTAAGAACTTAGAACTTTTCATGACAATGAGACACATCTGCTCCTGGCAGCATCAATAGAAAACGAGAGGCTCAAAATCCCAGCAAAATTCTTCACAGAACTTGAAAGAACAATATTCAAATTCACATGGAAAAGCAAAAAAAAAAACAGGATAGCCAAAACAATCCTGTACAATAAAGGAACTTCTGGANGCATTTAAAATGTTTTAAGAACTTAGAACTTTTCATGACAATGAGACACATCTGCTCCTGGCAGCATCAATAGAAAACGAGAGGCTCAAAATCCCAGCAAAATTCTTCACAGAACTTGAAAGAACAATATTCAAATTCACATGGAAAAGCAAAAAAAAAAACAGGATAGCCAAAACAATCCTGTACAATAAAGGAACTTCTGGAGGCATCACAATCCCTGACTTCAAACCCTACTACAGAGCTACAGTACTGAAAACATTCTGATAGTGGCATAAAAACAGATAGGAGGACAAATGGAATGGAATTGAAGACCCAGATATCAATCCACACACATATGAACACCTGATTTTCAATAAAGAAGCAAAAAAATCTAAAATGAAAAAAGAATATTCAACAAATTATGATGAAATAACTGGCTATCAACATGTAGAAGAATGAAAATAGATCCATATTTATCGCCATGCACAATACTCAAGTCCAGATGGATCAAAGACCTCAACATAAAACAAACAACACTGAAAATGATAGAAGAGAAAGTGGGAAGTACACTTGAATGCGTTGTCACAGGAGACCACTTCCTAAATATAACCCCAGTAGCATAAACACTGAGAAAAGCAATTAATAAATAGGATCACCTGAAACTGAGAAGCTTCTGTAAAGCAAATGACATGGCCAACAAGACAAAATGACAGCCTATAGAATGGGAAAAGATCTTTACCAACCACACATCGGACAGAGGGCTGATCTCCAAAATATACAAAGAACACAAGAAATTGGTCATAAAATAACAAATAATCCAATTTAAAAAATGGACTATAGACCTAAACAGAGAACTCTCAACAGAGAAATCTAAAATGGCTGAAAAACACTTAAGGAGATGCTCAGCATCCTTAGCCACCAGAGAAATACAAATCAAAACAACACTGAGATTCCATCTTACATCTGTAAGAATGGCCAAGATCATAAACACTGATGACAACTTATGCTGGAGAGGTTGTGGGGTAAAGGGAATACTCCTCCATTGCTGGTGGGAATGCAAACTGGTACATCCCCTTTGTATATGGCAATTTCTCAGAAAATTAGGAAACAACCTACCTCAAGACTCAGCAATCCCACTTATGGGTATATACCTAAAGTATGCTCAATGATACCACAAGATCATGTGCTCGTCTATGTTTATAGCAGCTGTGTTTATCATAACCAGAACCTGGAAACAACCTAATTGCCCCTTGACTGAAGAATGGACAAGGAAAATGTGGTACAATTTACACAGTAGAGTACTACACAGAGAAAAACATAATGACATCTTGAAATCTGTTAGCAAATGAATGGATCTAGAAAACATCATATTGAGTGAGGTAACCCAGACCCAGAAAGACAAATACCACATATAAGCAATAATAAGTAGCTTTTAGACATAACACAAAAAAGGCCTACAATTCACAATCCCAGAGAACTTAGACAACAATTAGGACCCTAAGAGAGACATACATAGTTCTACTCTAGATGGGAATTAGAAAAAGACAAGATATCCTGAGTAAATTGGGAGCATAGGGACCATGGGAGATGAGAGAAGAGGAGGGAAGAAGAAGGGAGGGAAGCAGAGAAAAATATATAACTAAGTAAAAACAATCAAAAAGAATTTTTTATTAGAAAATTGAAAAAAAACGATGGGCATCAAAGAGGTTGCATATGGAATTGGTTAGCCATTTGGGCAAAAATTCACCCTTTCTTAGACTTCTTGATGCTAAAGTTGCCTAAAGAAGATGAGACAGTTTTTCATGGTTCCTGCTTCATAACAGTCTGCCAGACGTTCTACATGACACAGGAGAAAGTGACTGACAAACTGTCAATACAGGCAGAACTGTCTTTAAATTTTTCTGCTTCATGGAATAGTCTGCCAGATACTATGAGCCTTTAGGGTGAAGATGAATGTGCCAATGTTACAGAAGAACTTTGAGTGACTGTCCAAGCAGCAAGATGTCTCTGTCAATTCTAGAGTTTCAGAAGTTGCTTACAATGCACTTCCTGTTTACTTAGGTAATATTATAACCTTCCAGGGTCTTTGATGGAGTTAAAGAAAAATAGTTATAATTATAAAAGCTAAATCAGATATAAAACTTTAGACTTACAAAAATAGGATAAATGATAGTGTTTTTCTTAATTTGCCAAATGTAAATGAATTAAATATTGTAACTATAATTCTTGCTTGATAACTGTTTTGTTGTAAATAATCTTGCTATTTGAAAGTTAAAACCTGCCTTTATAGTTAGACTGAAAAGGGGAGGTGGCATGGGATTCCTCTTTGTATGTTGTAAATATGTTTTATTGCCATTGGTTAATAAAGAAGCTGCTTTGAGCCTATAGACAGGGCAGATTAGAGCAAGGTGGGAATTCCAAGCAGAGTTAGAGGAGAAAAGAAGGCAGAGTCAGAGAGATGCCATGTAGTTGCTGAAGGAAAAAGACACCTGCCTGTCTGAACTACCAGTAAACCACTGGCCTCATGGTAAAATATAAAACAATAGAAATAGGTGAATTTAAGATGTAAGAGTTAGTTCACAAAAATCTTGAGCTGATAAGCTGAGCAGTGTTTTAATTAATATAGTTTCTGTGTGATTATTTCAGGTCTGGGTGACTGGGAAACGAACGAGCGATCTCCACCTACAAATGGGATCATAAAATCTGCAAAAAAGGGTGGATCAGGACAATATTATATTAAGCAGGATAACTCAGACTCAGAAAGATGAAAATTATGTGCCCTCTCTCATGTGAAGATGTTAACTTAAAATCAATATATGTGTGAAAGAGCAATTGAGTGTAGGGGTACATTGTGAAACTAGTGAGTAGATGAGAAGGGGGAAGAGGTGATGAGGAAGAGGAAGGGTAATAGGGATCAAGAACATGAAAGCAAAAAGGAGGCTATGCAGAGTGGAAGAATAACGTGGTCGTTACGAAAATAGGGAGAAGATGAGGAAGGGAAAGTGGCAAAAATCAGTGAATCTTGCTTGTAATGTGACTTGTTAATACATGTCTATAATCTACTATTTCTAAAATTTAACACCTATAAGTCTCCCCAGGTTAACTAACTCTCTATGAGGTACATTATTTTTAAATTTCTCTGGTTTGGACAATATTACTATACCATCAAAATTCAACATTCAAATTCTAGCAAACTCATAGGCTTTTGAAAATTCTTTCTGTCATCACATTTAACTATTTTATCACACTTCAAAAATAGTTACTAATATAAAATAAATATCAGTATGTATTTTGCTAAAGATAAGCTGTGTATTTCATGATCTTCTATCTTTAAAGACATTCGGCCAGGCATAGTGTTATAAGCTTTTAATCTGGGCACCTGGAAGGCAGAGGCAGCTGGATCTCTGAGTAGGGGGCCACTTGGATCAACATAGTGAGCTCTAGTCCCATGGGGCTACATAGTAAATAACACTGTCTCAAAATATATATTTGTGTATGTGTGTGAGAGAGAGAAAGGGGAGAGAAAGAAACTGTCTTGTTAATCCATCAATTCAACATTATCTAAGAAACTTGGTATTTAACTTGTTAAATACTTATTTAAAGGCCATATGGCTTGACTGGATGACTAGGATACGGCTACACCCACACTGACTTCATAAGAGCAGTAAAATTAATTGAGAAATAAGAAATGGTGTCCAAAGCCAAGGATAATTTGCAGTACATGCTACAGTAGTTCTTCCTTTAAGACCCATTCGTTTTCATAGCAGAGTCACTGAGCTTTTTTACTGACATTTTAATAAAACAATTTCTTAAGTAATTAATTTTATATTCCATCTCTTTAATTCCTCATCTCAGTATGTCTTGTTGGTTAATGGGCTGTGTCAGTTTTCTGTAGCTTTTTACTGTCAATGATCCAAACTTTTCTCATTTATTACAAGAAAACTAAAGAATTTGAGTTTCCTTTCCTCTAAGTGGCCTTAATCATGTGTCACTCAAAATACTCCTGCACTCTTTCTTTTGTAGGTATTTTCAGACTTTATTTTGGGACCAGCAGCTCCCCAATAATGGGAGATTTATTATTATTTATGAAAGCTCAGCCTTTAGCTTAGACTTATTCCCAATTAGCTCTTATAAATTTTATAAACCTGTTTCTATTAATCTACATTCTGTCACATGACTTTTTAATTTCTCCTCCATTCTGTACAAATGAATTCCTCAGTGTCTTACTGGCATCTCCTGCCTTTCCAGATTCTAATTTAGAGTTCCTATCTCTGCCTGAAAGTCCTAGCTAACCTCTCCTACCTGGCTATTGGCTATTCAGCTCTTTATTGAACTAATCAGGTGCTTTAGGCAGGAAAGGTAAAAGAGTGGCATAATTTCACAAGTGTGATAAAAATAACCCTCAATATTTCCACTTTTAGTCCAAATAAAAAGGAAAGGTCTAACTCTAACACAGTAAAACTGATAGGAAAGAATGATTGTCAGGTATTTTCTAAACAGAAAGGAAAGACTTTAACACAGTAAAACTGCATACAATAAGAACAACAATTATCAGGTAAGAATGACATTCACAATGTCCAGCCCATTTATATTTGGCAAATTAGGAGGAAAAACTTTGTTACTTATCCTATCTTGATGAATCCAACATTTTATACCTAAACTGCTTTTTGTATTGCCAGCATAAAAATGTTCTTTTAAAGCTTAAAACATTTTCTTAAATAAACAGCTTAAGCTTTTATGCCTCTCAACCATAATAAACTTAACATTTCTTATGTAAGTTTCTTTTCTGAGTTTGGTAACAAAGAAAACTGCAAAACTATAATGTCTATTCTTCAGCCCCATCGGAGACCTGAAAGGGATATATTACCTGAGTAAACAGGAAGTGAAGAGCAAGCAACTTATAAAACTGCAAAAATGACAAAAATATCAGACTGCCTGGACAGTCGACCAAGGTTCCTCTGCAATATTGTAATGTCTGTCTTTGTCCTAGAATGTCTGATAAACTTTTCTGTGAAATGGTGATTTTGAAGAACTGCCTAATCTTGTCATGGCAAAGTTCATCAGTCTTCTTCTGTTGTGTCCTGCTTTTCAAATTTGCATACTGTCAACAGATTAAGCAAAGGAAGTTTCTTGACACAAAGAAAGCCAACTCTGTGTAGAGATTCCTTGATGCCCATCGTCTTTTTCTGAAGTAGACTGGTGCTTCCAAAAGCAGACATGTCTTGTTGTCCTGAAAAGCCTTATGTTATCAAAATATCTTTAATGTCATATTCTGTAGATCTCTAAAGTGTGTGAAGACCCTCTTTCTAAAATATATCTCTGTTTGACCATGAAAACATATCTAACATGACTACAAGTTTGATTGTTACAGATGACTAACTACTAACCTACATTTCTTAATTACCCTAAATAGTGTATAATAATAGTTTTCAAGAACTAGAACTTTACATAACACTTTTAATAAGCTGCATGAATATGATACTATGCTATAAAAATAACCTTAAATTCACATTACTATGCAAAATACCTTAAACAAGAGTAAAAACATGTATAGAATATGTTATAACAAATTTAATCTTAAATTTGAATCAATATATAAAAATTCATTTCAATGTAAAATATTTGAGATGAATAGCGGTTCTTAGTTTAAAAATAGATTCAATAATCTACCCTTTCATCCTATCATTCCTATACCTCCACTTTTTCTTTTCAGAAAGAGATCCTTGTACCCAACTTTCCTTGCTTAGTTTCCTCCCTTCCTATGATCAGGAACAATTTGCCACAACCCCTGTAAACAATGATAAACATTCATAATCCACCAGTTGGTCAAAAACCAGCCACTGCACCTCTCAGGAATGTGGATACCATGTTCTTAAAATTATTCCCTGCTGTCTGGGGACAATAGCATCTTTAGGGTCAAGTCCTGAGAGCGCTAACTCTGTCACTTGTTATTCAGTCCAAAGTGCAAAGCTTATCTTATGTCCTGGCTGGAGTACTCTATGAGACTGGATCATCTCAGCTAGCAGCCTTAAAGTTGTTCTGAATGTAGATTTTTGAGGAAACTGTTAAACTGTGAGGCTAGATAATCTGGATTCTGTGTCTTAATTGTTGTCTGGTCCTTTTTTCTGAAAACATACAAAGTTTTAAAAGCAGCATACATATCTGCATGAATATAAGTATGAGATATATGATATGCAAAAATCAGCTAAAAATTACTTTTCATTCTATTTTGGAGTATATAAAAGTCATCTGTCAACTTTGTAAGCCCATTTGGACTATATGACCACAGTGTAATATAAATCTCCATCAATGCCATATGAAAGGAAGACATCTAATAAGTCATGAAGATTCTGTAGCCAACAAGCTTCATCATGTCTCATCCAGTCTCAGAACTGTTTCCACAGTAGAGTGATCAGCTTATATGTCTTCTGTCTTGTTTGTCTTGTTTTTTTTTCTTTCATGTATACAGCCAAGATTTTCAGGAGGTCTTCCTCAATCAAATATGATGTTTATCAATTTTGAAAAAGTTTATAGCTTTTTATTTCCTGTGGAAATAAAGGCATAACCTCTACCTACACACAACACATTTCCTTTCTTCCATTCAGAAGTTAAGACATTCTTAAAATACATGATGGTTTAAAGCAGTAGTTTTTTTTTCCACAATCCAATATCTCTAACCAGCTGCCATTTTTTATTCATTAGCATTAAAACATTTAAAGTCAACAAAACACCGTACAGGATCCAGACATCCTCTGTATTTCCATCCTTACATGGTTTATTCTTTTTAAATTATTTTAGTCTCTCTTTAAAGACTTTAATATTTTAAACTGTATCTATATTTTTTCTTTCTTTGCATCTATGTACATTTTCAAGCTTATTGTTTCTGTTCAGAGGTCTCTTTCAGTCTGAACCTTTTTTCTTGCCTGCAGATATGCACAGCTCTATTTAACACATGATGCTAGTGGCTGACTCCACCCCCTTCAGGTCCGTGAAAACCAAGCCTTATACCTGTAGGTAGTGGCCAGGAGCAGCATTTACCAGCCCCGGGTTTGGGGATATGTAGGGTCTTCACTACACCATGTATTTCTATCTAGTCTCTCACTCTTTCTAGTAGTGCACCATTCAAGTGCTCAGCTGCATATCATTGCCTCTTAAAAGAACCACACGTCTGCATACCTTGAGGGTCCGGCACTGTGTACTTGCTACATATTGGACATCAAATGTTGTTAGACGTTCTTTTGGGACCCAGTAATGACATGGAAACTTATTAATGATGAAAGCTTGGCCTTTAGCTTAAGCTTGTCCTCACTAGCTCTTACAGCTTAAATTAATGTGTTTCTATTAATCTACATTCTGCCACATGGCTTTTTATCTCTCCTAGATTCTGTACATATGACTTCCTCAGTGTTTTGATCACAGCTTCTGCCATATAAAACTCTAACCCAGAGTTCCTATCTCTGCCTAAAAGTCCCATGTAATCTCTTATGCCTAGCTATAGGCTATTCAGGTCTTTGTTAAACCAGTCAGCTCCCTTATGCAGGCAGAGTAAAACAGGAATACATCTTCATACAGTGATAAAATATTTCACAATATATAAGGGCTATATTTTTGAAAATTTTGTTACTTTTCCATAGTTATAAAAATTGTACTCTTTGAGTCATTTTCTTTCAAGATTATAGTATAAAATAATTTTTTAATTTAATCTTTTTATTATTTGAAGTAATCCAAATATAATGTATACTTACAATGGGATGCAGTTGCACAACATAACTTCCTCCCAACCTTTATGGGTTTTTCTTTTGGTTTCTTTTTAACATGAGAATAAAATTAATTAAGGGTCAAAATTTGGATCTACAATGTACCAGGATCCTCTAAAACTCCAAAAAGCAATTAAGTGAGGAATAAATAATTTTATTTAAAAGAAATGTCCTCTCTGAGTATAATTGCTTGCCTTTTTATAATTCATTGGAAATTTTTGAGAATCATTTAAATTTTTCCCAGCTGGAACTGAAACAAGAACATAATTATGTCATAGAGAAAGCTAAATACAGGCTGGTAAGATAACTCACTAGGTAACAGTGCTTGCCACCAAGCCTAACAAGCTGAATATGGTCACCAGAATCCACCTGATGGAAGGAGAAAACTAATTCCCACAAGCTGTGCTCTAACTAGTCACCACATGTGTGCCATAGTATTATGCATGAACAAAAATAATTTGATAAAAATAAAAAGTAAGCCCTTCCTGTCCATAAAGTAAATATGTAAAGAATCTTTAAACTATATCCTGAAATGAAATATTTGATTCATATAAATCTCCAGATTACTAAAGGAATTAGCTAATTTTTTGTACTTACAATTATTTTTCATTCCAACAATTCATCTGAATGTTCAGTTTTGGGGTCAAACTGGATATGTAGTGGATTCTTTATCCCAAATTGGTGAATTGCTATAGAACTGATGACTGACAGAACACATTGAGCTTAGAGAGCTCACTTCAGGGTCTAATGAACAATAAAATATAATCTTATTATGGGTAATTTCTTGGATTATTTGATATAAATTGAATCATCTTTAAAAGAAAGCACATACTTGCTTTTATTTATTAAATCCCATTTCACTTATTGAGAGGAAGTTGTTGAGATGTAAAGGGAATTCTAAGAAAGAATCATGTCTCATCCCAGGCCCTGTGCTGTCCCATCATGTGACCTGTACCAAGCCCTATACTGTCCTGTCATATGACTAGCAGCAGAGTTCTCCATCATATATGGATCTAGATCTCAGTTCATTCTGGTGCTTGTCTGTTGTTGGCTTTTTATCCTGTACTCACATTTGGCATCATTTCCAGAACTGATTCAACTTGGATTTTTAGCATAACTATGAGATAAAAACTTGCCCTGCAAGATCACCAACTTAAAAAAGATCTAGAGTCACCAGAGAGATTGGCTTCTAAGTAAACCTGTGATGGTTTCTCTTAAGATATTTGAAGTGGGACAACCTCATGGTAGGAGGCACCATTTCCTGGGCTAAGATCTTGAACTTCAAGAAGGTTGAGGTGAGCACAAATCAACATTCTCTGCTTCCTGTCTGCAAGTGCAACCTTACCAGATGACTTGACTCCTGCTGCCAAAATATCTTGGCTGAGATGGACTTTACCTTTGAGCCATGAGCCAAAACAAAACTTTGCATTAAATTGATTTTATCAGGGCATTTTTGTCACATGAACAGGAAAAGAAGCTAGGCTACTAAGGAAGAACACTTCAGATATGATAATAGTTAGGATAGATAAAGCACTTACATGCCAGACCTAAACTAAACTCTTGAATGAACACCTCAGTACTCTATCTTTTTTCCTACATGTAGGTACTTTTCACCTCTGCTATACAAGTGAGGAAATTGATGAAGTTCATAGTGCTAATAAGACTAAAGGATCTGACTACAGATATGACTAAGCAGTTAAGAGTTCATGCTGCTCTTAGAGAGAACCCATGAGCAGTTCTTAACACCCATGTCAGATGGTGTAGATGGAGACTGCTCATTTGTTTCCTGGCTGCCCAGACCTAAATAATCACACAAAACTATATTAATTACCACACTGTTTGATCAATAGCTTAGGCATATTCCTAGATAGCTGTTACATCTTAAATAAGCACATTTCTATTAATCTCTGTATTACCACAAGGCTGTGTCAAACTAGTAAGGTTCTGGTGGTGTCTTTCTCTTTTGCCAGCTACATGGCTTCTCTTTGACTCCGCCTACTCTTTCTATATATCTCAGTTCAGATTTCCTGCCTAGCTTTACTCTGCTGAGCCATTGGACAAAACAGCTTTATTCCTCAATCAATTAAAACAACATGTGTACAAAGGACATCTCACATCATCTCCCCTATTCTTTCTAAATAAAAAGGAAGATTTCAACTTTAATATAGTAAAATTACATATAACAAAGTAGGTCAAGCAAAAATTAGTTACAATATTTTTTGTGAGTCTAAATTTTTATATCTAATTTATCCTTTATAGTAACTAAGGAAAACTATAATCATAACTATCTGTTCTTCAACTCCATCAAAGACCCCAGAAGGATATTATATTACCTAAGTAATATAAGTAAACAGGAAATGTGTTGTAAGCAACTTCCAAAACTCTAGAATTGACAGAGACATCTTGCTACATGGACAGTCACTCAAAGTACTTCTGTAATATTGGGGCATCAATCTTCAGCCTACAAGCCCATAATATCTAGCAGACTTTTCCATGAAGCAGGAAATCTGAAAGATTGTTTGCCCTATATTGACAGTTTGTCAGTCACTTTCTTCTGCATCATGCAGAATGTCTGGAAGACTCTTTCATGAAGAAGGAACCATGAAGGACTGTCTCACCTTATTTGGCAAGTTTAGCAGTCATTTTTCTGTGGGTCCTGCATGTCCAGCTTATACAGCATACCAACAAGAAGCACAGACAAGAGCAGTTTCTTGCCAAAATGGCTAGCCCTGACACATTGGAGGTAAATTCTATAAAAATTTTCTTCAATACCCATCCTTGTAAAAGGAGATTGCTTGTCCATTTCCTGGAAAGCCCAGATCCAAAAAATCACACAAAACTATATTAATTACAGCACTGCTTGGCCTATTAGCTCATATTTCTTATTAACTAACTCTTCCATCTTAAATTAACCCATTTCTATTAATCTATGTATCACCACAAGGCTGTTGTCTACGAGTAAGGTTCTGGCATCTGTCTCCTTTGGCAGCTACATGGCATCTCCTAACTCCATCTTCTTTCTCCCTTCATTAGGTTTACTTTTTCTGCCTAGCTCTTTTCTGCCCTGCCATAGGCCAAAATAGCTTCATTTTTAAGCAATTGTAATAAAACATTTGGATAGGATTCAGAGGGGAATCCCACATCAAGATGGCTCACAGTTGCCTATAACTCAGTTCCAGGTGATTCAGGGTTGTCACCTTCTGAACTCCACAGGCACTGGTACATGTCACCACACCTCTCTCCCTCCCTCCCTCCCTCCCTCCTCTCTCTCTCTCTCCTCTCTCTCTCTCTCTCTCTCTCTCATACACACATACACAAATAAATAAAAATTTCAATACAAGCTGTGCAGTGGTAGCTCATGTCTTTAATCCCAGCAGTACTCAAGAGGCACGGGCAAGGAAATCTCTGTGAGTTCGAGGCCATCCTGGTCTACAAGAGCTAGTTCCAGGACAGGCTCCAAAGCTTCACAAAGAAACCTTGTCTCAAAAAAAAAAGAAAATCAATATGTATTTTTAAGAAATGAGTACTCTGGTATGATGGTACACTGAACTTTATAAAGATCCTAAATGTTGACTCCTAATTTTGTTATTTATGGTTTATAGCTAATAGTTAAAATTAACAATATTCAACAGTTAAGCTGTCCAATTAATTATATTTTCCTTTAGATTTGCTTTCAGTCAATTGCATTGCTACTTGTTGAATGAGCTGTTTGGGTCTTACTATTGATAGCTACTTTCTTATTTTTTTGACAACACAACACTGACTTACTTCATAAAAGAAACCCTCTGCCTTCACAAGAAGGAAGCAAAAGGAAAAAAGTGTCTACTCCAGGCTAAGTGTAATTTATGAATATAAGTATAATTTCATTTTGAAAAAAAGAGGATATTCTCATCCAGTACAAATCAGTATGACTCAGTATGTCTGGCTATAAGACAGTTATGAAAAGACAATAGTGACTCCTTGAAGCCAGACGCCATGTGTTCAAATCCTAGCTTCACCACTTCGTTCACCAAAACTCATATATTGTATTGTATTCTTGTTTGGCTATTGTTTTGAAATTTAAGTGAGATAATAGCAGAGAGATTCTAGAACTATGTAAATATTATATAATGTTAATATTGAAAAGTTCTCTAATATTTGCCAGAGAGAAAGTGAAACTAACGCCCACCAAGTCTAATATGAGACAAAGCATAGGAGAGGAAATAATGACCAAAAGGTCTCAATCCTTTGTTCATCCATTGCCATTGAGTCTCTAGCACTTGTCCTAGATCTGACTCATGTCCTTCTTTGAAAATACTGGTGCAGGAGGTTTTTCTGTCTGTGTGTTGCTTTCATTTGTTGAATAAAGAAACTGCCTTGGCCTTTTGATAGGGCAGAACTTCGATAGGCGTGGAAAAGAGAACTGGATGGTGGGAAGAAGGGCAGTATGGTAGATGCCATGGTTCTCCTGCCCAAGATGGATGCTGGTTAGACTCTTGCTGGTAAGCCACAGTCAAGTGGCGATACACATTAATGGAGATGGGTTAAACTAATATGTGAGAGTTAGCCAATAAAGGGTTGGAGATAATGGGCCAGGCAGTATTTAAATGAATGTAGCTTTCTGTGTGGTTATTTCGGGGTTAAGCTAGCCAGGCAGCTGGGACGACAAGCAGCCTGCTCCTTATATAACAAAATATTCTTTCTTAATAAGCTTTCTCTTCTATCATTAAAAGAAAACAGTACAATAAAGTGATAAGATACCTGCCATGGTTTATATTTGAAAACAAATAATGTGGTGTTTATATTATGTAGCACTCTTGGTTATTAGTATAGTCAGTAATAACAACTCCATGATGTTGCTTGAGAGATGATTTTTATCACTTTACTTCTTAGACTACTGAAATAATGTGCAGACTGTATGTCCCCAGTAATTACAGTCCAACATACAAAATCTGGCAATCTCTCTTTTGGTCAAATCTTCCTATACTTGGGCTACTTCCAAAAAGAATGGAAAACTGTTCAAATCTCGAGAGCCAAGTATGGTGGTGGTTTATATTTATTATTCCAAATTTGAGAGGCAGATGCAGGTGGATCAAAAGTTCAAGGACAGCCTCAGGTACATACATACCAAATCTCAGGATAGCCTCAGCTTCATGAGACTATAAATAAATAAACAAACAGGCCACCTACTTCAGAACCTAATTGTGCTGGACTTAGGCCATAATGTACACATTAAAGTTATATAAGCTCTCATGGCCTAGTCAGCCTTTCTTTTGCAGGATGTTGATAATAATGATTCAATCTCAAAGCTACATTAAAAGATCTTGGCCTTTAATGTGTTCTTTAAAAAATATTGTGTTCAAGATTAAATTTACCATAGCTAACTCCAGTTAATTCTTTTCATGGTCAAGTTCCTTGAAGACTCTTGTGAGAAGCAAGAGTTTAAGCTATCTACATTTGGGAATTAAACAGAGCCACCAGAAAAACAAATTGAAATAATTGCCAAATAATCCTTCCAATACTATTTCTCCAATGCTTTCCTACAAATAAGTCTAAAAGTTACTCACAATGTATTTTTATTATATGAATTAATTGGTGTACAATGTGTTGTTTCAACATACACATACAGAGTTCACTAATCAAATCTATTCCTGTCCTTGTACTATTGTTTGGAGACTTCACCATCCTGTCTCCCAGATCTTCATAAAATACATGGTAGATCATTGTGAACTATAGTCACCCAGTGTTTGAATGCTTAGCTATTAACTACCTATCTCTGTTGAGGCCAGGTTAAAAGTAAATGGAAAAGAAGAAATTCTCTAATAAAATAGAAAAATTGAAATCAAGTTTCTTTAATGTGTATTAGAGTGTAGTAAGGAGAGGCGGAATTTGAAAATAAAAATTTTTGTCAGAACATTTCTGGAAATATTCTCATTATACTTTTTAAATAGCTGAGCATTCCACTATGTGCTGTTGTCGCATATGATGTCATGAGGATGGCAGTTTTATACCTTTCAGTCTGCCAACTCTGTAGTTCCAAGAATCACCTTGAATGTTCCATAAAGACCACACCTGTCAAGCAATGTTGACAATTTCATAAAAGTCATATTCCTGCTATTTTTAATGTTTTTCTTCTGCTTCCTATCTCTTGGTGGCTTCTTGAGGCTTTGATGATCATGGCAGAGGCAGAAGGGGCAATGTCAGCCTTGGTCTGTGTGTTCTGAGGGTTAATTTCACTATCATCCTCAGAACTTCCCAATCATGTGTTGCCTTGACAATGTAATCACCAACGTGTTTTGGAGATGGGACCAAAAGATGGATATTTGGGACCAAAGAAGATGTGGAACCAACCTTGGTCTGCCACGGACCGGCTCTCGGGGAGCTTAACGACCGAGGGAGAACTGGGGTGAAGGCTCGAGGAGAACTCAGGATTCGGCGAATGACAGACAGACAAACA
>LOEQ01007503.1:10466-23273 GCA_001685075.1 Bramus lutescens | reverse complement strand
GGCAAGGAACTCGTTGATCAAGGAGAAATAAGGCAATTCAGGCCTTTTTTTACCTGGCCGATTGCCGGGGATCCGTAGGGGGCATTGCTCCGTGAAGCTCTCGCCCCTCACTTGACGCTGACCTTCACCATTGGAACATTCTGTCACATAGGCGTTATCATCGCAGGCGTGGCATTGGTCCAGTGTGTACCTCAGGTAAATGACTTTACCTCATTGGGGCCAAACTTGAGAGTATGGTGGAGGGGAATAGTGAAACCTGGATTCGGGATGACCAAACAAAACACTCATTAATTTCCTCCAAACTGAAAGTCCTGAAAATAAATTTTAAAGAGTAAATTTAATAATGATCACTGAAGATGGGGAAAATGTGGGTAAATTTTATGTGGCCAAGGAGATCACAGGCATCACTCTAATAGTGTGTATATGGTTAACGTGATGATAATCTTGACTGGCAGCTTGAGAGTGTGCCTGTCTTCCTTTCTCTTCCTACCACAGGGATAGAATATTCAGACAAAAGCAACTGAAGGGAAAATGAGTCTTCTTCAGCTCAAGGTAGAGTCTGTCATGGTAGGGAGTGAACAGCAGGAGGAGCTTGAAGCTGCTGAACACAATAAGAAGACACCAAGTGAAGGCGTGTGTGCTAGGGTAACAGCCTGGTTTCTCCATTTTATACAGTTCAGCGCACCAGTCCTGCTTATGGAGCCACCAGAAGAGGGTGGACTCCCACCTCAGTTGATATAATCAAGGCAATCCCATGCGGGCATGTCCAGAACCTCTTATCCCAGGTGGTTCTAGGTTCTGTCAATTCAAAATAACCACTAACCATCATTATTGTCACAAAAGCATAATTATGTGAGATCGTCCCTGAGCGTTGGGAAGTCAAGGTCTTCAAAGTGAGGGATCCACATGACAAACAGATCTTGCCAATCTTTACTGCCACTCATGCAGTCATATGACATATTGTTATTAAATTATCTGCCTTTCCAAAAAGCTTTTTTCTGTCAGTATGAGATGGAGACAGGAAAAAGATAGAGATGTCTTTTGTAAACAGAAAGATATTTCTTCCCATGTACTGTCTTCATGAAGCTGTATTCCTCTGCTTAATCTAAAGTGCAATTATTTATTCAATTTATTCTATATACTTATCTAGAATTCATAATTGTGTGCATTAAAATGTTCTTCCTTTTATGAAACACTGGCAATCATCGCTAATAATATTTTAATGGCTTTCTTGGAAAATTAATAATTTCCAATCCCACATCATTATTTCCTTTTTAATATCTTCTTTGGGGAAATCCATAAATCAGAGAACTAGACAAGATTATGTTCAGGATGTTATCTTTGGGTACTAGAGTCTGAAGATATCCCAGTTTCTTGTTCTATAACAGAAAACATGGACAAAGACAGAGACAGAAATAAAAGAAGACAGTCTATCTAAATACCACACACTTCCAAGGGATAAAAGGCCAAAGATGGGAAAATTGCCTCTGCAGAGGTCCTAGTCCCTTTTGGTCCTTAGCATACACCCAGCTTCTCACACATTTTTCTACAATGATTTTTCCACACTTGTTCTGTTGCTTGTTGACCCTGGTCAGGAAGGTTTCTGGTGTCTTCTCTGTCAACTGGTTTCTTTCACATGCTACTATGACTGCCTCACTGTCCTCCCTATTCTCTGCCAAGAATATCTTCCATTTAGTCAAATCCTTCAGAGCCAGGACTATATTCCCTGTTATCAGGTGTCTAATCTACTATCTTTCTATCATTCTTTACATGTTAGGAGTCCAGGAAACTGAGGCTCATTATTGACAACTGAGAAATATTAGTAATACAAATAATGCCTATTCTCACACTGATAGAATTTCAGATGCACCTTTGTTTTATATTAATTCACTCATTTTTTAATCATAGTATTCCTGCTACATAAAAAATCTCTATATTTTCTGACTAGAGACACTGAACAACTTAAGTAGGTACACAATCTTGTTTCAATAACTCAGGGATTATGTCCTAGGAAATTCAATTGCACTGAATCCAGATAAAAAAAAAAGTGGGATGTCTTTCACGTCTCTCTCTTTACAAGGAGATTGAAAAATGTTAGACCCATGTTTGTGGGAGCAAAACATTATACACAGCATTCACAGGCAAAGATGAATTTGTAATGATTCCCAGACCCACACTTAAAAATTTTAAATGCTTTAAAATACCAAAAATTGAGAGAAAGTCAAGCTATTTAAATTAAAAATAAAAGGTGAATCTGAGCAGCATGAATCCTTTCATTTTCATGAGATTTTTAAAATGTATTTATGCTGCCATGTTGAAATTTTAGAATTAATTTAAATAACTAACACCTTAATTTGATAAGCACATGGACTGTGTTCTTGTTTTTTTCTAGTAAAGCATCTTAAACTTCCAATAGAATGAGGCCAAAGGAAAAGCACAGCCACAGCAATGATCTCACTCAGGACTCACAGGCCTCTTAAAGCACTAGTAATTAAACGTGGAGGTTAAACAAGGCATCTGTTCTAACTGGATTTCAGATATCCTCTTTTGTTGAAACATCATGTTATTTTTAATTGTTGGGCAATTAAATCTCACTCAACACACCAATATAATAAGTAGCACATTATGTGGAATGTTTTCAGAAATATATATTAAGTGAACTAAATGAAGCACAGAAAGCTTATGTTTACTTTTGCTTATAAAGAAAAAGAAGAATACATGAACATGTGCCTTCATTATAAAGCAAATAATACATTGTTACATGTAAATAGTGGGTGGGAAAGGGTTACTCAGCATGTTCGGCTGAAGCGTCAGTCCTTTTTTTTTGAAACAAAGTTTTCATTTATTTAATAAAATGTGTATATACACTCAGAGAACAAAGTGTGGATGTAAGGGAAGTACATCTTAAATGATGGTAGTTTCTGTTGTTTGGTTGTTTGTTTTGGGAGAAGATGGGAAGATGGGGAGGGACTTAGAGGAAAAAGAAGAAGAGGGAGGAGAAACTGGTTGACATGTAAAAACATAATTTATCCATAATAAATGGATAAGTAGTCTCTGATAGATAGCATGCCTTTGGGTCATGGCTGTTTTATTTTTTTTTTACTCCAACCTGTGAACCCCTGTCTTTTGCTAATACATTTACAGTTACTGTAATAGGGGACTGAGTGATGGAGCACATGAGCCTGTGGGCACATTTCACGTTGGTACCACAACATCCTTCATAAAACTATAAAGAACTGATTGCACGCTTTTTTCAAAATCTTTGACAGGGGAAATTAAATTTTAAAAAGTAACTTAATCCCTTCTGGACAAACATGCCTACCCAATTCTCTCTCGGGCTGTGCATTAGACAGGGTTCTCTAGAGAACAGAATTGATAGAAAGTGTGTGTGTGTGTGTGTGTGTGTGTGTGTGTGTGTGCAGCAAGTGAAGTAATTTATTTCATCATAGATTTATGATGTGACTTTATTCTACCCAATTTTTCTAGGTCTCTGATATGAAGTGCTATCTCACTGGCTAATCCCATCCTAGTGTTTACTGCAAAAGTCTTCAACTATTCTAAATATTGCACTCATTTGGCCGTCTTTCCCAGAGCAGATCTAGTTATATAAGAGGAGCTTTATTTTTCTGTTCATTAAAACTAAAATTTTTAACTTTTTAACAAATTTACCTGGTATTTTGACGAATGCTGCCCTAAATTTACATATTGCTTGGAGAAAACTGGCAACTTTGCAACGTCACTGTGAAATGTTAAATGGGTGTGCTGATGGGCTTTTGTTTTTGTTTTCAAGACAGAGTTTCTCTGTGTAGCTCTGGCTGTTCTGGAACACACTTTGTAGACCAGCCTGGCCTCAAACCCACAGAGATTCCTCCTGGCTCTCACTCACAATGATAATGATTCTTCAAAGATTTTCCAGTTGCTACAGCCTGTGACTATGCTGTCTTCTGTTGTAAAAAGAGTCTTTATCAATACGATTAAGTTAAGGACTAGCAGCGAGGAAGTTGTCCTGGATCTTCCAGAGAGTAACTAACAAATACCACCATGAGAGGGCGACCATAAACAGACAAGGAGATGTGAAAGTTGTGTCAGAAGATGGGGTAATGCAGGGCCACAAACCAAGAAGAATGTAGACAACTTCTAGAAAATGAAACAGGTGTGGGAATGACTTCTCTCCTAGAGCCTCGAGAAGGAAGGCAGCTCTAATGACCCTGTTTAAACTTCTGACTTCCATAACTTAGTTGCCAATAGGGCTAAGGAGGGGATGGATCCCTATGCAGGAGTATAGGATAATCGTCCACACACCTCATGCCTGTTTCATGCTATTCTTCACTAACAGAGGATAAAGCGCCAGTCTTTATAATTGCAACTTTTAGAAAGATGTCAATCTTCTCCATATTAAAGGAATCAAAATTAACAAGGATGAAAAAGATCCAGGATAAGAAATGAGATAGGATTAAAACAGAAAACCAAGAAGCTAAAATTAAAATAAGCAAATAAATGCAGCTGTATTTCTGTTGAGTAAGATAATCACAGGGAAAATGAACTCAAGCATCACAATAAAGGAAGAGCAAGATGGGGGCGGGGTCTGGCACCATTTTCCTACAAGTTCCACATTAGTTGCAATGGAAGCCAAGTTCGCAGTTGAGAAGTGCAGCATTGTTGCACCCAGGCTAGCAGATCAGTGAGCATCAGCACTGAGGACCACACAAGTCAGTGTGCCTCAGGATGCACTGTCACAGACAGATACAACCACACACTTGTGACTTCTTCAGGGACATCACACGGCCTAACTCTAATTGTGAGGGAGCATTAGTGAGCCCCAAATTAGGGAAGGTTCTAAATGTGAGATATGATGGAGGAAATCACATTCTTCAAGAATCAAAAGTTTGGAAAAATCAAAATTTAGAAATAGTCCTTAAAAAAATCAAATAGCCTCAAATACCTGATAAGCCCAAGCACTGAGGATAAAAGTGCATAAGTGACATTGATAGGGCAGTTGACAAAGCTAGAATATATCAATAGATTAGCAAAACTTACCATTGTTAAGTTGCTGTTAGTGTTGGTATTGTTGCTCTTTAGGAACAAACAATTCAACAGACGTTTTCTTTCCAAAAATTGCGGGGCTAGCTGGGTGGGGCCTTCCTCTGAGGGCACCAATCCCTTTATTTGATTTCTACTTATCTCTTTCAGTACAAGGCACACTTCCAACATTAAGTTTCCTGGTGTTTTTTTCTCCTCAAACTATACATTTTGAAGGGAAGAAGACAGAAAAAATTTCAGACCTTTGTTGTTCCTTCCTTCCTCTAAATCCCCCAGTCTCGGGTGCTACTCTGTAGAAGACTGTGGCCTCGTCTCACCCTCTGCCCCAATTCCCAGGTTACTAAGCAGATCCTGGTGGCACTCTATGATTTCCTCCCTCCTGTAGACCAGTGCAGTACCCTCCTTCTAGTAAACTCCATCCTTCAGTGTCAGCTTCCATACCAAGAAACCCCAGTGATCACACCTGGCAGGGTCTCAGAAGCATTCCCTACCAGGCAGCCCACAACCACCAAAACTCTTCTAAGAACTTAAGGGCAACAGAAACCAAAAAACAAAACACCCATCCACTAAAGGGAAGACTAGACATAATAACCTCAAATTATAATAATCTCAAATCCAGATGCCTAGATGACAGTGTAAAAACACCATCAATAACAGTCAAGACAACATGTTTCCACTAAATCCAAAAGGCTTTACTACAGTAGACTCTGGGAAATGCAATATAGGTATAAAGCACAAGAGAAGAACTTCAAAATAGGTTTTATGACTATGATAGAGGTCCTTAAAGAAGAAATGGATGAATAAATTCATTACAGAAACCTATAAAAATGCAAACAATGAAGAAAACAGTTAAAGACATACAAGTAGAAATAGAAGAAACAAAGAAAGCAGAAACTGGGGAGGGAGGATGGGAGTGAAAAATTTAGGAGCTCAAACAGGAAACGAAGCACCCTCACCAACAGACTACAAGAGATGGAAGAAATAATCTCAGTCATTGAAGACACAATAGACAATATGGATACCTCGTTCAAAAAATGTTAAATAAAAAAAACAGGAACAAACGTCCAGGCAAGGGCAAAAATCTATGAATACTAAAAATAAAGGAAGAAGAAGAAATCCAGATCAAAGGCACAGAAAATATTTTCAAAAGCATCATAGAAGAATATTTCCTCAACATAAAGTATATGCCTATCAAGGTACAAGAAACACACAGAAAGCCAAACAGACAAAACTAGAAATTTCCCTCTGCACATAATAATCAAAACAATAAATACATCGAACAGAAAAGACTTTCTGAACAGAGCACTTATAGCACAGGCACTAACAACAACAATTAATAACTGGACCTTATGAAACCGAAAAGCTTTACAGCAAAGGACTCCATAATTCAAACAAAGCAACAGGCTACAGAATGGGAAAAGAACCAATTCTCAGCTAATATCCAAATTACATAAAGAACTCAGAAAGAAAGGGACACCAAGAAAACACACAACCCAATTTTTAAAATGAGGTACAGAGCAGGGTGATGGTGGTACACGCCTTTAATCCTAGCACTTGGGTGGCTAAGTGAATTTGAAGCCAGCCTAGTCTACAGCGGGAGTTCCAGGACAAAGTTACACAGAGAAATCCTAACTCAAAAAAAAAAATTGAGATACAGATTTAAACAGAATTCTCAAAAGAGGAAACTCAAATTGCTGAGAAATGTTATAGAAATTCAAATTGTTATAGAAATGTTCAACATCCTTAGTCTTCAGGGATCATAGGCTTATCCCATAGGTGTAACCTGCCAGTGTTGTTAAGTTGAATGGTCTTACTGTTAGACTGCCTCTCCAATACGTTTACAACTGTAGGCTTGTGTTGGTCTCAGCTTTGGTCAAAGAAACTTCTTTTGCAGTGAGTACTGGTTAATCTAGAGATTCATGGTCAATTAAAGTGCCAAGCATAAGTAACCTTAAGTGTTCAGCTGTGAATGAATCATCTGTATGAACCCATCTAAGACTAGGGGAACATCATGCAATTGTGCACAAAAAAAAATGTAAGAGAAGGTGGCATTATGAGGAGAACAGTGAAATACCGACTTCTACAAGGTAAGGCTGCTGCACCTAGGAGCTTCCATAAGCTACACAAAATCAGGCCAGTAAAAGATCCCAGTATGAATAAAAGTAGGCCCATAGGCTCTACCCTTGTCAGAGGAGCTTTTAGCAGTAAATGGTTGGTAAGGGAAAGAGTGTCTCCTCTAGAGTACAGCTGCTGATAATTCGCCCATGCCTGAGCAGATGGCCCCGCCTCCATATGTATATGAGGGAGATGCTAGGGAGAGGAAGGGATTGATGGATTGATATGATCAAAACATCTTATACAGATGCCTGAGATTTACAGAGGATAACTAACAAGTGTTGTTTAAGGTTTAAATTACTCTGCGATGATGAATGACGGAGAGAGTCCTGTTCAATATTTGGCCCAACCATGGTTAGAGCACCAGGCAGTTTCTCGAATGCATCAACAGTGACCCTCAGTAAAGTGCAACTCTGCCAAAAGAGTTATGTAACATAGAGTTATGCATTCTGGAAGGACAACAGATAAGCAAAAAAATTGATTAGGAGTGTGTTTCAAGGATAGAAGTGAGACATCCATCTTGGAGTTTATTTTTTTAATTAGATGGTAAACTGTTGTCACTAATGATTGATATTTTGACATATGGTTGTTGAACTCCTTTAAAAATGTTTTACTAACACCTATTAATTATATATAATAATGGGTTTCATTATGATACTTTCAGCCATGTACATAATTTATTCCAATCACATTCACATCATTACCTTCTCTTGCCCCCTCCCTTTCTCCCTTAACTGCTTCTTCTAGCCCCAATTCTACTTTTATGTCTTTTTCAAAATATCATTAGAGTTACTAGGGTTGCTTACAGGACAGAAGTGAGGGGTTGTGACAGGAGCTTGTTGCCATATCTGTGGCCACTTCCCTAATGAAAATGGTTTTCCCTCCTCCACCAACTTCATAAATATCCTAAAGGATAGGTGGGACCTGATACACTCTCTCTTACCCTTGACAGGATGTTTATGTGCCCAATTTTGCACAGATCTTGCAAAGATAAGCATGACTATTGTGAATGAATTCAACAGTCATATCATGCCTGGAAATCAGTGGTCCACACCACTTCCACCCCTTTGATGTTACAGTCTTTCTGGCCCTTCTTCTGTGATATCGCCTAAGCTTTGACTAGGGTGTGTGTGATATATGTGTCCCATTTATGGCTAGGCATTTACAGTCTGTTGAAATCTTTTACCACAACAATTTCATGTGTAAAAGAAATGTAACATTTTTACAGCCACAACATACAAAGCAGAGAGAGAGAGAGAGAGAGAGAGAGTTAGCAACAGAAGAGGAAGCCCAGCCAGGTGCTGCATTCCTCCACTCGTGAAAATGAGTGTGCTGGATTGAAAGGTGACAGCGATGAGTTGTAGTGACACACACAGATGGCATGAAGTTTCCGGGAACCAGCTTAGGTCTCCCACCATATTTTCAACAGGGCTGAGTAGCAACAGATAAATATGCCAAATAAATCCAAATCCTCTCCAACATGAGGCATGGGTAATAAGTGGTTTTCACCCAAAGGAGCCATGAAGAATTAGTCTCCTCAAGGAAATATGAGGTAGATGAAAAGAACATGTTTATAATGGAATTAGAACCACATAGAATATTTGCTGCATGTGACTGTTGTAGGCATAGTAGGAATCACTGAAATAGAAAATAGGAGTCATGTGATGGCTCATACTAAGCAATGTATGAGCCTGTGAGAAAGGAGTGACAATAGGAATCAAAACTACAAGGATTTCATATTTTATGTGATCTCTGAGAAGAGCAGAGAAGAAAATGGTGGAAGTCGTCCTGGAGGCACTAAGTGTGGTGACTAGCAGTGTCAGAGGCCTGAGATTATGGGACATCAGACAGCTACCTCTCAACTTTCCCTTCCTTCTTATTAGGCCACAATGGTGACGTGCATTTTTATTATGAGACTTAAATGTTGAATGAGAGCAGAAAGGAAGTGTGTGTCTTGGCAGAAGGCAGTGTTGTCCCAGCTCCTTCTCTTCATCAGTGCAACAGAACACAAATTCTACTTCTTGGGCTCTCACAGTGTCTTAGCTATGGTTTCTACTGCTGTGAAGAGACAATGTGACCACGGCAATTCTTAGAAAGAGAAACATTTAATTGGGCTGATTGCTTACAGTTCAGAGGTTCAGTCCATTATCATCATGGGTGGATCATGTGGCATACAGGCAGACATGGTGCGGGAGAAGGAACTGAAAGTCCTACATCTTAACGTGAAGGCAATAGGATGTAAACTGGGTCACTGGGGATGGCTAGAACACACATGAGACCTCAAAGCCCACCCCAACAGGGGCACACTTCCTCCTATAAGGCCACACCTACTCCAACAAAGGCCACACCTCTTAATAATGCCACTCCTTAGGAGCTTATGGAAGGCAACTACATTCAAACTACCACACAGAGCTAGGTTTAAATCCTGTGTTATTAGCCTTCCTAGCCCCTGCTCTTACCCACCACTGCACCATGCTATCTCTCACACCAGAAACCAATTTGAGAGTCGCCAAGAGGAACTAACATGCATGGTGCCACCTCTCTGCAGTAGTGACTTGGTGTATTTAGGCACACTCTGAAATATTTTAGGGAACTAAAAATGATTAAAATTATACATGGCCGGGCAGTGGTGGCACATGCCTTTAATCCTAGTCTCGAAAAAAAAAATTATTTTGACATCAAGAAACTGCTGAGCCCAAATATTTGGTCCTTTTTTCATTATTTTTTATCTATTTATTTATTTATTTTTGCTTTGCGGCAGGAAAATAGGGAAAGAGTGAAGTCTAGCCATACTAGAAAACCAGTTGGCAAAAAAGAAGCCTGGATAACCCCAGTCAAGGATGAGCACATCTGACTAACACATCTGGCAAGAGCTCAGATAGAGGGGTACCCTAGAGTGTCTGGAGGCTGCCCAAGACTCATTATAATGCTAAGATGCACAACCCTCTGTGGAGTTTTAGAACGCTAATGAGACATGCAGTGCATGAAGGTCTACTTGGAACTGCATGGAATCCAGACTGTCTGAGAAAGCATTGCTAGGCAATGAGCCAAAAAGCCCATATTGCAAGACACACAAGTCCTCGCACTTTGTACAGTGGGTCCCTGACACTAAGATCTCTCTTTGCTGCTTCCTGTTTCCTGCTTTGGAAGAGCATCTTTCTCCAATAAAGTGCCCCTCCTTCTACTATAACTGTATGCCTCTGTTCAACCCTTTGTTTCAGAACACAGAGACCTGGAAGTTACCTGGAGGTGTCCAGTATTTATGCATTTTATTCTCATGACCTGCCAGAACTATTTGCTCTTTTTTATACATGAAAGTGATCATTGGAACCATTAAATAAATGGCCACACAGCAAACAGAAGAGCTAGCAGTGAACCTCTAGGCCAGACTCACACCCCAATGCCTCGTGAAAATGTTCTGGAATGTGGTAGAATTACTTTTTTGCACAGAGATTTCAGAACATGTTGTTCGGGAGTAATTATGTATGCTTTTTTCTGAGAATGTATTTTCAGATTGTGTCTGTTGTGAATCCCTGTTTTTGAACATTACACTTCAAAAATTGGAGAGGTTTTTTCCTTCTCTAAATAAAACAGATATGCAGTTTGAACCTGAGATTAATTCCTCTATTGTTTTTTAGTCATGTTTGACATTTATAGGCAGTGCGTAAAGCAGCTTAATTTAATGAGATGGGCACAAGTTAAGATAATATACATAGATCACCTGAGTCCTCTAAACAGCAGCTGTACTTTGTGATATATTTTTAGACATAGACTAAGCCTTAAAAATTAAAAATACCTGACTCACAATGACCAGAAATATGCACTCTTACATATATGTGAATATATCATCAAAAGGAGAATGAATAACTCACTCTGGTTAATATTTGCAATGGCTAATCTTGGTTCTCTCTTTTTGCATGCATAGATGCACAGACACACACACACACACAAACACACACAAACACACCTCAGAAATGTCAAGGATGCACTGTGGCCCACATAACATCCTGACCAGCACATCTTGTACTCCAGACGTTACCCTGGCTGTGCCCTCCCTAACCCCAAGACTTATTTAAGGTTCTGCAACCAGGGTCTTACTGCTCAGCCTCTCCTTTCACAACCATGCTGGGACTAGTTGGCACATGCTGTGCACCGGTCCAACCTCCTATATCCGCATCAGACACACAGTCAACAAAGGAAGCCCACTTGTCCAGGCCTTCTTACAAAAACAATATAAAAAGCCAAGACACTACCCATCCCCCACTCCAAAGCCACCAATCTGATAGAGTTGTTGCTCAATGAGAATTATCTAAATGAGTTACAAGACACAAAAGTTAAAAAAAAATTTAAAAAATCATAAACATCAACAAATACTTCAAGGAGTTTAAAAAAGTGACCAAAAAAACAGCTCAGTGTGAACTTAAAGAAAGTAAACTTAGATAGGATAAATGCCTGAGTGATGCCCAAAAAATCCAAGCAAACAAAAGGCTGAAATGGTGAAGACAAATCAGGATTGAAAAACAGGTATCACTGAAGAAAAATTAAGATGGAATCAAAATGAACTTTTTGTGCTTGTTAGTAATTTTTAAATGTTAACTTAACAAACCTGATTGAGTATGATACATTTCTTAGCTAATCAAATTAAAGAAGTCTTAACCTGTAAAACACTATTTTTATTCAAGTATTTATAAATATAATGAATTCAGTCTCTAAACACTAGTCTATTTTAGACAAGTAACCACTGGAAAATAGTTCCCCTTTTCCTGTAATACAAATGGCATTTTCTGAATTAACAGAAATACATAAGATTAAAACTTTTTTCAAAAAAATTCACCTAAAGTAATATTTGAAACAGCAAACATTATTATTAATGAATATATGTGATATTCTTGGTACTATATGAAAATACATGAGACTATACAGTTTATAAAGAACAACACAATTATGGAAGCTAGAAAATCAGAAGCATGGTGCCGACAGGTTTGAAGTTTGGTGGGGTCTGTTCTCTGCTTGTGGTGTGGCACCATTTTGCTGTGTCCTCTGGAGGACAAACGCTGTGCCATCACATAATAAAAATGATGAATGTGCCAGAGAGTTCTCTGCCACCCCTGTTTTACAAGCATTACTCTCACACATGAGGGCAGAATCCTCATGACTTAATCACTCCTTACAAATCCCATTTCTTAAAGCAATCAGGACATGGGTTCAGTTCCAACATAAATTTTGGAGGGATAAAATCATGTCTGTATTTTAAAACATTCCACACTAAAAACTATATTTTATTGAGAAGTCCTGAAAATTCATATGTACCACCTTCAAATTTTCATTCTCTGTAAAGTGTTTTAATGCAGGTTCTATCTGAAAGTTCTTCCCCAATCCCCAGGCCTGCTCATGCTCAGTTTTTGGAAGATTTTATAGGACCTATAATCCTTCCGTTATCATTTCTTCAAAATAGAGTCATGGCTAGAGGGGATCCCAGGTGTCCAAGTAGATGGCCCCAGCTGTTCCTTGAGCAGCTGAAGAGAGGGCACCTCAACTGGCCCCATCCTATAGCCACATTGATGAATATCTTCCATATCACCATAGAACCTTCAGCTAGCGACGGATGGAGATAGAGACAGAGACCCACACTGGAGCACTGAACTGAGCTCC
>LOEQ01007502.1:70814-86347 GCA_001685075.1 Bramus lutescens | reverse complement strand
GAGAGAGAGAGAGAGAGAGACAGAGAGACAGAGAGAGAGAGAGAGAGAGAGAGACCACATGGGAAACAGCATTGGAAGAAGAATGGACAGCTTGTACTCAGCTATTGGCAATGAGATGGAGATTGACTTTAAACAAGATATACAGCAGCCTGGTCCACTTAAAACTGAATCACATCGTTTCATTCTTTATTTAAGGACCTCCAAATGCGGTCTCCATTTTCAAAACATGGTAACAGTTGTGGGCTCTTAGCATCACTCATAGTAGTCAGCATGCCTAGTCTCTGGCATTTTCTCCAAGTTCATCCCCTTTGCATTTCATGGAGAAAGAAAGAAAACCAAGCAAACAACAACAACCCCTGTGCTTCGCCCTGGCCATTTTCCAGGAGTGCTCATTCCTTAGCAGTCAGTCCTTCATCAAACGCTCCGAGGAGCCTTCATTTTGAGAGCAGCCCTGTCCCCACCCACTGCTCAGTACTCAATGCATCCTATCTTACTGCTTTACTGTCTCATAGGATTCTTATTGTTTTATGATTTATTTGATTTTATTTTTTGTGCATTGGCATGAGGATGTCAGATCCCCTGGAACTGGAGTTACAGACAGTTGTGAGATGCCATGTGAGTGCTGGGAATTGATCCTGGGTCCTATGGAAAAGCAGCCTGTGCTCTTAACTGCTGAGCCATCTCTGCAGTCCCAGTATTTTCACTATCAACATTAAGACGCCCATTTATTTGCTTTGAGTGCTGTCCTTTTTCAATGAAATTCAGTGGAAACAAACTAGACTCTGCTGTGTCTCAGCATCTGAAAGATTTGCCAGTGTTGATTGGATACATGAATACATGGGCCTGTGAGACTGAAATGAGCAAGGGGCCATGGGACCACAAGATACAAGAGTTTCTAAAGGTTTCTCTGAGTCAGCGCAAACCGAGAGCAGGAAATGGAAGGCTAAATTGATTCCATGTGTCTTTCTTATAGGGTGGGAAACATTGTGACACTCTTTCTCTAATGCAGTAAGCGTACACCTTATGACTGTTTATACACGCCTAGGATTGCACAGATACAAACTGAGGTTTTCATCTGTGTCACACTGTAACATTTTTTGTGTGTTTGCTTCAGAGGGACTTGGTACTGATGAGGCATGTTATTGAAGAAAGCCTCTTTGAGCTCATAAGCTGTTGTCTCTTCCACTACTGCTTCCGGGCTGTCATTGATTGCATGATTCACTTATGTAAGGGAAAACAGAGCCCCAAACCAAAATCAATCAGTGCAAGCAAGATACGGGCTATCTGACATTGCCTCACAGCGTTGAAGAATTTTTCAACTTGGTCACTAACTGATCTTGATTGTGAACTTGATTGGACTGAGAAGTGCCTAGCAGCTTCCTGAAGCCCATTTCTGGGTGTTCCTATAGGGCATTTTCAGAGAAGATTAGCCAAAGATGGAAAGACCCTCCACAAATGTTGATAGTACCAATCTGTAGGCTTGGTACTGGATGGGGATCAAAGTGGACAACGGAGAAACTATTAGTGTGGTTATTCTCTCCCTCTCTGCTTCTGACTCCCCTATGGGAGCTGCTCGGTTCAGACACACACTGCCTGAGTCTCCAAAACTAGTCAAACAGCAGCCTTTCTTCCCTTAAGATTGTGGATATTTAGCCACAGATTAAAAAAAAAAAACTCCACATATCTTTATGTGTCATCGATATGATATTTTGTTGTTTGTAAAGTAAAGGAATACCTATAAGAAACAAAGATAACTTTTTGAAGTTATTGTATCCATCATTGACATATATAAGAATCTATAATTAAAACCTTTGCAAGGCAAGTGGTACATGCCTTTAATTCCAACATTCCTGAGCCAGGCAAATCTCTGGGAATCCAGGGCCAACAAGATCCAGGGCAACCAATTATAAATAGTGAGACCCTGTGACAAAAAAAAAAAAGGCATGGTTGTACACACCTTTAATCCCAGCATTTGGGAGGTAGAGGCAGGCAAATCTCTGTGAGTTTGAGGACTGCCTGGTCTACAGAGAAAGTTCCAGAACAATCAGGGCTACACAGAGAAACCCTATCTTGAAAAAAGACAAAAGATTAATTAAGTAATTAAAATTAAAAAAATAACAGAAATGGAAAGATTAAGAACAAGAATGTTATCTGTTCCATTATTTGTAACAACAGAAGTACTAACAAAGAATATGTGAAACTTGATGGATAATCCTATATCTTACAAAATAATATAACACCTACATAATATTTGTTATTTGAATTTAAATCACATAAAATAATATTTTTAGTACAGTAGTCTCCTCTACTTATGATGAATGTGTTCCAAGACACAGAGTGGGGACCTGAAACTGAAGGGCACATCTCTCTATACACTTTTTTCTTTGAATGCATATGCGTGGGAAGATGCAATACAGAAACATGCAAGGTATAAGATCAACAGCAAAAACTAGCAATGAATTGCAGCAACTGCAGCAGCATGCTGTTCCTTCATAATTCTAAAAGTGGATCTTGTCAATATCAGCACACAGTTTATTTTTTTTGTTAAGTTGCAGGCTTTCATTTTTGCCTTTTCATTTAAAAGAAAACTTTGGGGCTGGAGAGATTTGATTCCCAGCACCCATTCATTGGCTCACAACCATCGATAACTCTAGCTCCAGGGTATCCAATGCCCTCTGGTGTCCTCTGTGGGCACCATTCAGAAGTTGCACAGATATACATGCAGAGAAAACACCCAACACATAAAAAGTAAATACATTTTAGAAAGAAAATATCAAAAAATCAATTTAAAAAACACAGTTTATGACCTCTTTGAGGGATGAGTGAATGTCGGTGATCACGTGACCTGTTTGTACACTGGGGCAAGTGTGAAGCAAAACAAGGGCCTTGTTTAACATAAGAACTACAATACCACTCAGCCCGATAACCAAGCTATCTGCTGAGCAATGTGGATGGGACACACAACATGCGTTTGCCGGCAAAGGGAAGAGTCTGGTCCCAGGCAGGACAGGATAGAAAGTCTTTGGATTTTATCACTTTCCTCAAAAAAAAAAAAAAAAAGTAGTCAATTTAACACTTGGAGTTGTTTATCATTTGAGTTTCCTATTTAATGCTTTTATATCACCATGGGCCCCTGGCTTCTAGAACACTAGAAAGCAAAATTATGGACCAAGAAAAGTGGACTTGGGATCCTTTTTTTTTTTTGAAAGGCTAAAAGTTTTATTTGGAACCTTAAATAACAGGTGGAACGATTTATAAGATATGAAAGCAGAAAATATCATATAAAACAGGGAACAAAGCAAAATGACTGAGCGACAGACGCTTTGTGGAGAGAGCAGGTCACACTAAGCGATTCACTGGAATAATAAATCTGTGATGCTCGCTGACTCCTGTGGTCCCAGAACCTCTCAACACCACTTCAGCACTCAATAGTTTATTTCTAAATGCAAAAATTGGAAATACCGAGACAGCTTAATGTTCCTGACTCACAGATTTGTCCCTGAACCCACTGCCAAGCTTACTGGAAGTCTTCCTCCCTCTGTGGTGGACTTTTATGGTTTATCTCACTCACCTTGGCCATAAATATGACCTTACCCGTCTGTTCCCGCATCATCACTGCTGGGATGCCTTGTCGTTAGTGAGATATTTGCACGTTTATGGGTGATGTTTTTGTTTATGACTGGTGTTAACTGGAGGGGTTAAGATGCTGTCACTCATCCCAATCTATTTCCAGGCAGACAACTGAGGATGAGAGCGAACGTCCTCCTATGTGCAAGGCCAGGATGCAAGTTCTAGTTTCATATTCACGCGATGCTTCTCACGATCAAGTGCAGATCAAGGGTAAGATTCCAGGCCTGGGGGCTTCCTGCGGACATGTGAGTCATGTCTTCCCAAGACCTCATTTCATGTGTTTAAGGTCATCTTATATGTGACAATCAGCCTAGCCTCTGTTACTTTGTGAGCAAAATTAAATGTCTGATCCAGACCACTGCTTTGTGTCACTGGCGTACATGGTAGGCTGTGCAGGCGTGTAGAACAAGCCGGTTATAACAGAAGTTGTTAGTTCCTCCCATTGAGTGGGGAAAATAAAAGTCATGGATAAAGAGCAGAATCCAAAGAGCCGGCTGGCCACCTGGTGGAATCTCTCTCTTTCCCCTTTGTCTTCTTGTGGCTCACTGCTTGTGCCCGCTACTGGTTGGTGCCCCCACTCCACAGTGACACAACCAGCTGCTTAACTGGAAGATGGATGTCACCACGGCCCGGAGTTTCCGCATATTTATCGGAAGTACACTTAGCACTTTCTTTTAAAGGCCTTTACATGTCCAATGGCTTTCTAATAATGCCTCCAAAGGCCACCTCGTTGCCTGTTGTGCCGCCTGTCAGACTGTCAGAGCATGGCAGCCATGCAAATGGAGCTAACGCCCAGTCCGTACAATGCAAGGGTTTCCCCTTTCACTTCCCTTAGGAGCGTGCGCACACGCCTCACGTCTCAGAGTGTGTAGCAATGCTCCCAGCACAAATCAGAACTTCCCCTTTGCTTCGTCTGGGACAGTGCTTGAGCCACCAAACACCACCAATGTTCCAGGAGCCTTAGAAGTTAAGGGCGCTTACTCCACCACAGGTTTCCCAGGGGACACTAGAAAGGTAAACACCAGCTTTGCCACTCCTTTAATTACCGTATGAAAAGGCTGAGGTGGCTGGGCTTTTCTGAGGCCCCATTAGAGATAAAACTACCTTTTTTCTGTTCAAAAGAACAGAATCAGAGTTCTACCCCAGGTCATGGGTGGAGATCCAAAGTTTTAATTAATTCAGAGGGCCCTATCAATCAATCAATCATGTGGCTGAAAGTCTAAGACCATAACTAGTCTGCATTCCAAAGGCAATGGAAAGAGAGACTCTAGAGGCCCGGGAACGAGAGAAGGATCTAGAGGGGCATACTTCACTCACTTCAAGCCAAGGCTCTCACCCCTGGTCTCAAGGGCGTATTCATAAGTCAAACATTTCTGGTAAAATGTCAGTTAATTTTACCAGAAATGTTTGTGTACTGAGTTGCATCATCGTCATATTTATTGCTAGCTCATGGTTCCCTGCACATCTGGTTACTACCGTCTTAACTGACTTCTTCCAAATACTAATACCATGGCAATGTTCTCTAAAACATATTTGACTCTTAAGGCCTTTTTGTTGGTGGTGCTGATTTTAGTTTTGTGTTTGTTTTCTCATTTTGGTTTCGTTGTAGTTTTTGGTTGCTGTTCAGGTCTTGTCTTTCTGCTTCGTGTTTGTTGATTTGGTTTTGCTTTTCTCCCCATTTATGTTTAGAAGGTAGGTTGGCTGTGTGCATCCCACAGCATGTGTGGAGGTCACAGGACAACTTTTCAGAGTCAGTTGTCTCCTCTGCTGTCCACCTCAGGTCCCTTGTGCTGGCCTTGAAGCACTTTTACCTGCTGAGCCACCTCCATGGCCGTGCCTAGTCTTGATTTTTGAGACAAGGTTTCTCTGTAGTGTAGACTGGCCTGAAACAACTAATTTCCTGCCTCCATCTACCAACTGCTAGGATAGACATGACATCACATTCAATTCAGACCTGTTTTATCGTTGGTGTGTGTGTGTGTGTGTGTGTGTGTGTGTGTGTGTTATGCAGAGAATGCATACACACGTAAGCAAGTGTGTAGAAGTCAAGGTCCATTTTGAGTGTCCCAGATGGCATCAATTTGTTCCTTGAGATGCAGTCTCGCCCTGATAGCTGAGAACTCACGTATGTATATGATTAGAGAGGAAAAGAATAGGAAGTAAAGGGTTGAGAGGCAATAAGAAATTTCTATGAAAATCTCCAACAGCTTTCTTTGGAAACTCTATAAACAATCATGGTGAATCATTCAGCAGATCCCTTAAGATGAGGAAATTCAGCGTCTTGATAGAATGAAATGTCATGCTTGCTACGTTTCTAAGTAGCTTAAGTGTTTGTCATGAGGTTGTTCTTAAACCAGGCTCCATATCTACGGCATTACGGTTCGCAGAAACAAACACTAGAATTGGGTTCTCAGAGATCCAGTTGTATCCATGACAGGCCTTTCTTGCTGTCCAGACTTTTGTCCTTACACATTTAACTGCGGTGATCCCCATCCTTCTTAGTGTTGTGGTCCTTCAATACAGTTCCCCATGTTATGGTGCCCTCCCCAACCATAAAATTATTTTTGTTGCTACTTTATAACTGTAATTTTACTACAGTTATGAATCATAATGAAAATATCTGACATGCAGAATATTGGATATGTGGCCCCTGTAAAAGGGTCATTGGACCCCCAAGGGATCATTAATCACAAGTTAAAAACCGCTGGATTAAAGAGTATTTAACCATAATTCATAAATTCAAATATAGCCTTTAGAAGGAAATAAAACATGCCTGTTTGGGACCTCATATAAAGACATCAACTTGGTTGTCTGGCTCAGAAAGGTATAGAAAAATCTCTTCTGAGATGTGAAGCCCAAGAAAAAAGATGACAATGTTGAGAAATATCAGTGATGGAGGAAATGCTTGTCCTGGAATTCTTACAGGGCTCCTCTTTTCTCCAAGACCACAGGCAGCTAACTGAAATGCCTGGGAGGTGACATGGCCTGAAGTAAGCTGGTAATTGAAAGAAGAAAGTAGAACAATGGCCCAATGCCTCACTCGGAAGCTGAAAGAAAGCCATGCACTGTGTTATGGTTTAGATATGAGATGTTCTTCCGAGGTTCAAATGTTGGAACACTTGGTCCCCAGCACACGGAGTGTATAAAACAAGCCTGGCTTAGAGTAGGCTACTAGGAAAAAGCCTTTGAGGGTTAGACCCTCTTTGGCCTGTGATCTGCTGTCTGCCTCTTCTTGGACTATGTCAAAGGCAGAAAAAATCTCAACTACATTTTCTCCCTGCCGTTCACTTCCCTGACACGATGAACAAAAGTTCCTGGAAAGAAGCTGTGTCTGTCCATGAACAAAACTCCTGGAAGTTTCCTGAGTCTACAGAGACGGACAGGCCCACTGAAATTTCACTACTGTGGAGAGATTAGAATTTTGTAGGCTCAGAGACTAATTACTTTATCTTGGGCCAGTTTGAGTGTTCTGAAGCAGCCATGTATTGCCCCATCCTGCACATGAACTAATACCTTATAATAATACCTAAAAACCTCTTAGAAATTATTAACTTAGCAGAATACCATCTTCCACCAATCCAAGGACCAAGAATGTCATCAGAGAGCATCTTGGGCTTAGACAAAAGTTCCCTCATCTCTCTGCTGCACCCGCTAATATATTTTAAAGTTGCTATGATTTATGATTTCCTTTGTTCTATAAAACTACAAAAGCCCCATGAAACTGCTCCCACATTGGAACGTGGAATTTGGGGTAACCTAAATCTCTGTTCCTGGGCCATCCATGGTCACTCATAATGACTCGAGAATAAACTCTCTCTCATTCCCTTTAAGATGAGAGCTGAAAAAAGTCTCTCTGATATCATAAGTTAAAATGAACATTCCTCTTAAACTGTTTCTACTGGGCTTTTTAAAATCTTTCTTTTTATTTATTCTTTGTGTATTTTACATCATGCCTCCCAACCCCAGTAAAATTTAAGAGGAAAATAAAGGAAGCAGGGGGAGATCTCATCATGGGAGCGGCGAGGTGACTCAGTGAGTCACACAGTAAACTGCTTTATCCATACTTTCTTACAGCAGGCGTTCATTGTGAAGAACCATTCATCTCTGAAGACCCCTTCAAATGGGGATTTTTGATATAGAGTTGAGAAAAATAACTAATATGCCTGGCTACTTTCAACAAAATTTGAGAGTGAGGATTATGTCTGAGATTATAAATAAAAAGGGTGAAATACAGAACCATGGGAAACATTAAAAACTCCCATCTTTACTGAGGTAATGTCCATTTATTACCGATTTTTTTTTTCTAAGACAGGGCTTTTCTGTACAGCGCTAGCTGTCCTGGAACTTGCTCTGTCGACTAGGCTGGCTTCAAACTCATAGATCTGCCTGTCTCTGCCTCCAGAGTGCTGGGATTAAAAGTGTGTACCACCACCATTTGACTATTATCAAAAAAAAATTTAAAGCACAGTTCTTAAAAGTTAAAAGTACAGATAATCACAAGATGTGAGCACAAAAATCAATCTCATTCCCAGTTTTCATGGTAATGGAGCCATTAGCTTTGAGCACACAGAAATGTGCCAAAATCAAAGTTGTAAGCTATATGCATTTACTCTTGCTTACAGAGATGCCTTCTTGACGCTATTTCCACACAAATTAACTACTTGTCGGATCTACACGTGTATCAATAGCCGGCAAGGATTTGAGGATCTATGTGCATTCTGTCTCAGTGCCATGTGACTTTGGAAGTAGTTTTCATCCTGAACACTTTTCTCAAGCTGCCTGTGAAGCTAATCTAAGTAAAAGTAGATGTAGACATTCTAGAAAAGCACAAGCCTATGTTCTATATACTATTTTCATTTTTAAAAGATTTGTTTTCTTCTATGTGCGTGTGCCAGAATGCCCATGGAGACCACAAGAGGATGAGGTTTTCTGGGGCTGGAGTTACAAGTGCTTGTGAGCCACCCAATGTGGGCACCAGAAACTACGCTACGCTATAGTCCACTATAAAAGCGCTCTTAACCACTGAGCCCTATTTTCTTTGTAAAGGTGAAATCCATGTAACATAGTAAGTAACCATTTTAAATCAACAAGCAAGTTTGTGTAACAATCAAGTCTCTATCAGCATGTATTCACAGTGCTGGGTAACAATCACCTCCAGGTGCCAAACATCAGCAGCCTGAGAGAAAGTTAATACTCATTAAGTGAGTAGCCTCTCTCCCTCCCTCTGGTCCCTGGCAACTACCTTTGGACTTTTTATCTCCGTGGACTTATCTGTCTTGGACATTCCTTGTAAGTACCATAATAAAAGTGTACTTGCTGCAAGTTCTCATCCAACCGTCTCCTCAGCCCTCCTCTCCTGTCTCCTTTCTCTATGCCTGAGAGCGTCGTCTCTTTTCCGGGTCTGCCAGCTCATTCCTTCTTTAAAAAACTGTCATGTCAATGAGAAGACAACGTGAGTGGAGGAGCTTATCTGAAGGAACTCTGCAATCAGTGAAACCCTATGAACATGATAGGCAAAGGGGAAATTGTGAGTCTAGACTGGGTTGTGGCCTCTCAAAGGAGAGGAGTCACAACACGGTCAGCAGTGACCTCAGCAGCAGGACCTATGATTGTGAGATGTCTCATCAACAAGTTACTTAGAATTTGCTATCACATTATATGTCTCTCGTCATTGCTCACTCTCTGACATGTGGTTCCTCCTTCTGTGTGACTGAGCTACCAACAGTTCTCAGAAAGTTATGTCAAAACCTTTAACTTTGAAAAGACATGCACAAAAACCAGGAGAGGGGTAGTCAAGAGTAAGCTGAGACCCTTGAACAGAACTTAATGAAAAATACAAGGAGTGCCAAGCTTTCCACGGCCCTTGGGGTCTGAAGAACCTTCAAGGTCAGAGACAGTAGATAAAAGGAATTCCCTGTTGTTAGTGATAGTGGGTACAATATTTAACAGGAGAGAAAAATTGAGTTGGAAAGCATTCCTTTTAATTGTATTGTTTATTAGATCTAAAATGATCTTTTTTTAAATCAAGAGATCGCCAACGGAAAGTTCCAGCACTCAAAAGATAAAATACACATGTTTAAGAAGGAACTAAAGTTCCCTAGATAGCTGGGAAAAGACAGGGCTGTTTAGTTATGTTCAGTATTCAGCCAAAGAGCTGCGAAAGTATTTACCCATCTGCGGCACAAACAGCTCGCATGACCTACGAGAGACAGCAAAGAACGGGAGAAGGACAAAAGTGATGGCGTTGAGTTTTCTCACGGAGGAGCAGAGAAGACATTTTATCTTCTAGGAGCCATTTTCCAGATGAGGTTCCTGAGAGCCTCCGTAGGCTCGCTAATAATCGCCTCTGTAGAGCAGGAAGGGTGGCTTCCCACTAAAGTTGGTGAGTCAGTGGATGCATTCACTCTTCTATAGATAATACAGAGGAGTTAAATTGAATAAAATAAATACAATACGTTTTCGAAAGTTTAGAAGAGGTTTTGGAAGATCTTGAGAACTTCATGGGCCATATTTGTGCTGGAACAGAGTGGCTAAATGCCCCCAAGTCCATACCATGAAAAAAAAATTTATGAAAGTAAAATATTTTCCCAGCAGAATTCTGTAATCTTCTCACAGTCAAAATAAGCAGGGACTCTCTGGGAAAAGCAAGCCATGGGCTGGAAACAGATGGAGGCCAAAAGCAGAACTGGTTCCCTCAGCTGCTAACGGTTGACCTGGGTGGGCACCATGAATACACAGTGATCGGTGACTTATACTTATCGCTGACTTATGCTTATTTTTATTTTTATTTATTTAACGTAAGAGACAAAATGAACTAGTTGCAGTGACGCAGACCTGTGAGCTCAGCACTTGGGAGACTAGAGAACAGTCCCAGGCCTGCACCGGATTCAGCAAATGGCTGTGTAAGCAAGAGGGAAGAGGATAGGAAGGCAAGGCAAACAAAACAATAAACAATTAGGAGGGGTGTGTGTGTGTGTGTGTAAGACAGACAGACACCTCAGATGAGCACTGTGTTTTAGTCCAGAGAGGAGAATCAGGGCCACAGTCAGATCTTTAAAGACACCTACCTTCTCTACTGCACACAGCCACCTGATCCGTTGTATACGAGCTTTGGCTTCAAGGCCCTATGCTCTCCAGCCCCTAATATTATTCAAATTAGTATCTTATCTACAAATATGACCCATTGATTAATGGGTCAAAAACTTTTGGAGTCTGGCCAAGTGGTTTATTTTTTTCTTTTCTTTTTTACATTTTTAAAAAAATTTTATTTTATGTACATTGGTGTTTGTCTGCATATATGTCTGTGTGAGTATGTCAGATCCCCAAGAAGAGGAAGTACAGACAATTGTGAGCTGCCATGTGGGTTCTGGATTTGAACCCATATCCTCTAGAAGAGCAGCCAAGGCCCTTAACGGCTGAGACATCCCTCTAACCTGGGTTATGTTTCTTACCCATTTAAACACATTAAAACTTTGGAAAACAGTTTCCACATGACAATTATCATGATGAAGCTTTGGGCGTGGCTACATCAAAACTCTGCAAAGTACATTGTTTTAGCAAAATACCTGTGACCTTTACCATAATAATGAGTTCTGTTGACTGATAAACAGAGCTCAGGTGTCTGGGCTTTGGAGGAAGAATTTGTAAGAAATATAAAGATGGATTCTGTTGACTGAGAGGATGCTCAGAATTCTGTGGGATTGGATGCAGGCTGACTTTACAGAATAAATAGCCAAGATTACCAGGCATTAACACATCCATTGGGATTTATGGATGGAAACAGGTGAACCCATCCCTTCCTTTGAACAGAAAAGCCTGTGTATTAACCATCCTGATTTCTCCACCACTATTTGTAAGGTGAGTCCTTTACAGAAAAGCACCAATAAGTAGAACTAAATGGCGTACAGCATGGATCACCAATCAAACTGCTAAGACAAGTAGGTTTAGTATCCATAGAGATTCTAGGGGACTGGAAGTCCTGAACCCACAGAACGGGAATAAAGATGAGTACCAAACATTAACAGAGACTTCTGAGGTCATTTACACTTGGAGCCTGGGTTAGCTCAGGGGCGGGAGGGTGAGGTGGGATCAAACATTTAAAATAAGAAACGTAGTATTTCACAAAGGGGAAGTAGTGATCAGTCCAAGTCAGCATGAACCCATGAAGCACAGTCATGCCTCAGTGACTTCACTTCCCTTTCTGAGCAGTCATAGGCTGGTAGACCTGGCAAGGCCACTTGCAGGACACACATGATGTGAGCAAACCAACCAATAAATTATTTCTTGGAATTACATGACAGCAGCAATTCTACCCTCCCAATGACTGACTGGTGGACAGAAAAATAAGCTGTAGAGATTTGCAACACAAATACACAAATTTTGTATTTAATTGTCTTTTCCGGATTAATTGTAAACTTCTTAAGGAGCAGCTTGTCCCCATTGCCGAGCACTACTAACTAAGCATAGAGTCTCAATATTTACTGACCAGTAACTAAACAATTACAATTCGCACAAAGTCTGTCTTTAAGGGCATCTATGAAGGTCTGGTGAGATAGCCCAAAGGTTAAGAACATTTGCTGTCTTTGAGGAAGACCTGGGTTCCGTTCAGCTCTCATTTGGTGGTTCACAACTACCCATGGTCATGTACAAGTTGCACATATGTGTAAGCAGGAAAAACACTCAAACACATAAAAATATAACAAATACATCTAAAAATAGTTTTAAAAATTAAAAACAAAAGCATCTGTGAGACAAAGCACGCAGCCTCCTTACCTCACTTAGGAAGGATGTGGGGGTTTCACTTGGTTACTTAGCTTTGTCGCTGTTAGAGAGGGAAGACTACAGTCATGGGCAAATGCTGATAAACACAGATTTGAGGCACATCCAACTTCCTCTGGCTGGGAGGTTCATTGTGTCCCCTTCCCTTGGCTGGATCCCTATATAATTTCTAGGGTTCAGAGAAGTTAAGGGCCAGAGGCTTTTTCTTACCCAGCCCCTTGTCAAGGCTCCTACTATGACGTCTACCAGTAGATATCACACTGCTTTATAGCTGTCTTCGTCTTTGTACTTGTTGGGTCCATGGGGGTTGCACAAAGATAGCGACAGACCACCAAAGTCTAATAAACCAGAAGCAAACTTTATTCCAGGAAAAAAATTAAAATAATAAATCCCCATGGGACCCAAAAAAGCTTATCAGCTAGCTAAGACCACAGCCAGAGATGATTTGTAAGGCTGTGGCAAAGGTCGGTTTTTAAACTCCTCTTTTTATAGCAGGCATTAGGCAGTAACAAAGATGTCAGCATAGCCATAGACTACAGACATAGTGTGGTCTTTGGTGGTAAGGTGGGCCAAAGACATCAACACAGACCCTGACTGTGGCAGGACCGTGGACCCAGACATGATCTACAGCAGCAGCCTGGGCCTGGACGCTACCACGGACCCAGCTGGCAGCACGGGCCACTCAGATCAGCTTGGCCCCTGCAGTGGCACAGATTTTGGACAGCATAGCCACAGGTCATGGATGTCAAGAACTGTAAGACCACGGACCAAGACATGGCCCGTGGCAGCAGCCTAGGCCCGGATGTCACTCTGACTCCAGGTGACGAGCAGGCCACCACCCACATCAGCCTGTTCCTACAGCCTGTGTTTCGTCAGTTCTGCCTCTTTCCACGGCACATGGACCATTCTGCTTCTCTTTCTCTCCCATTTATCTACCATCTCTTTGCACAACATAACAGCACTCACCCACTGAGCTCCACAAGGACTTGAGGACGCCTTCAGCCAGCCTGGACTGTGAGGACCCTGGCTGGTCGATGTATGTTGTCCTCCTGCTGAGCCGGATGGCTCAAGGCCGGCCTGTGGAAATCACAGTTCTTAGTCTCATCAATGTCCTTCGGTGTATTCCCAGAACCTGACGTGCATTGCCTTTGATGGACACTGTGTATTAATTGGTATGTTCTTATATCTTCTAAGAACATTATTTTTCAATTATAATTGAACTGTTTTATACCTGGAAACAACTCTCCACCAAGTGCAGAGAATAAAGTGTTGGAGAAATTAAATCTCCGTCTAATGGGTGCTAAAATACCCTGGCACCCATACTCAACTCTGAGCCCAGTTAATGGTTCACTTAGCATCTCCCCTTCAGAATGCCCTTTCCTTCTAAACGTTCTAATTTATATGTAACTGGATCTAAATTTTCTCTTTCTTATGTCTTTTCTCCATTACCTATACTCTACACCTTCGATAACACTTGTTTAATAATAACCAGGAAAGGTCATGAATGAAGGTGAGGAGACATCAAACCACACTTTGGTTTTCCAGAGTAAGATTCCTTAGACCACCAAATATGAATAATGATTCACGTAGGCTCAGTGGGAATTTGTAAGGAAGAAGAAACTAAAGGATAGACATCAAACTTTTGACAAGTCAAAAAAGCAGAAGGATTGTCGCATTAAACTTTAAGGATAAATTTTTCCTTGTGCATAGTCAATAAAATACTGCAATTTTATCAATCTTAATTTTAAGTGATAAAGTATACAAGAGAAAAGTTTAAGAGTAAGCCTGTTCTATCCTAATGTTAGAAGTATTGGGTCATATTGATGTTATAAAAGTCAGAGACTCGGAGAATGTTTGGACAGTGCCAATATTGAGATAACCCATGGCAAACATAAGCCAGGCATCTGTTGTTCACAAGAGCACCAATTAGGATGGGAGAGCCGGAGCCCTGCTCTGCAGCCCAGAGGAAGTGCATGACTGCCCTCCTCAAGGTTTCTCACAACATATATGCTATAATCTTTTTCATGTATGTGTGTGGCACGTGCATATACACGTACATGTGTCTACAAGCTGACTTGCTCCTTGTTGCAACTATGGACACAAGAAACAAAAGCCAGATGAGTTACTCAATCAGTTCTCCACGTTATTGTTTCCCTCTTTAATTTTTAAAAAAATTATTAGAAAAATGCAATATATTTTATTAGAAAAATACAATATATACAAAATATCCTGACTATATTTTCCCCTTCACCAACTACTTCCAGATCCTCACCACCTCTCTACCCACCCAACTTCATGTTTTTCTCCCTAAAGAAAGAAAAAGGAAGAAAAAAGAAAATCAAAACAAACATAAAAAGAACCCACCGAAATAAAAATCACACAAAAAGAACATGGAGTCTACTCTGTGTTGGACGACTATTCCTGGGCATGGGTCCTGCCCTGGAGAATGTAGATCACCCGGTGACGCATCATTGGAAAAAACTGATTTTCCCTCTCCCAGCAGGTATCCGTAGCAAACAGCTTCTTGGTTGGGGCCTTTCTGCCCACTTCCTCTGCTCAGTGCTGGGTTTTTGTCGTGTAGGTCTTGTGTGCACTGCCACACTTTCTGTAAGTTCATGTGAGTACCGGTTCTCTTCTGAAAACTTCTGCTTCCTTGAGTCTTCAGCAATGCTGACTCATCTGTTCTTTCCACCTTTTCTCCACAAATCCCTGAGCCTTGAGGGGAGTCGTAAAGGCATTCCACTTAGGGTTGAGTGGTGCAAAGTCCCTTATTCTCTGTGCATTGTCCAGTTGTAAATCTCTGTTAATTACCATCTTCTGCAAGAGGCTTCTCTGATGAGGGATGAGAGATAGCGCACTGATCTATGGTATAGCAATATCTCATTAGGGGTCACTTCGTTTCTATGCTCCTTGAGTTTTTTACTACTATATACTAATTATTCTAATGAATAATAGTAATGTGTTTCCCCTTAGGCCTATGACCTATCCAGTCTCAAGTTCTTTGTCTCTATAGCACGGTGAGGTGTGGGTTCCATCTCAGGGACCAGTCTACAAACCCCTCTGCCTTATTTTTTGAAACAGAGTCTCTCACTGAGCCGGGAACCTGTTGTTTCAGCTAGACTGGC
>LOEQ01007502.1:55031-70808 GCA_001685075.1 Bramus lutescens | reverse complement strand
CCAGGATGTGTCAGTCTCTGGCTTCTCCCCCAAGTGCCGGGGTTATACACACCTGCCCACTTGCTCGGCTTTCACATGGGAGCTGGAGATCAGAACTCGGGTTCTAATGCTTGCAGACTAGGATTTTACAGATGAACCAATCTCTACAGTACAAACATTAAAATATTTCTAAGCTATTCACTCACTAAGAAATTCATGCCCTCCACAATAATTTTCCTAAACAAAACCGAGTACTAGGATTTGCATCACAAATGTCCTTATGAGCTCATGTTCAGCATGATGGGTCCCCAACTTATGATGCTGTTTTGAAGACTGTGGGCCTTGTAAGATGGCTAGAGGAAGTAGGTCCCTAGGGGCAGACCTCGGATTATAGCCACTTCTGGTTTGGACCTGTTTTCATGCTTTCTGCTCCGTGCTGTGTGAGGAATCTCTACTCCACGCTTCCTCTACTGTGAGTGCCCCATTTCTTCAGCCTCTGAAACCATGAGTCAGATTAAATCTTTCTTACTTTGTTTCTGCCATGGATTCTTGTCCCAAAGATGATAAAAAAATAGCTGATACAGAAATTGTTTCTGGGAATAAATGTTCCTGCTGCTGTATACCTGACTATGAGGCCTAGGCCCTGAAACTGGTTCGCAAGAACAGTATGGAAGATCTTGGAGATGTGGGCTAGGAGCACACTAGCAGACTCTTAAGAAGAGTAATCCCAATGGGCGTGTGGAAAACCAGAGTGCTGATGGGAACATAAAGAATGAGGATCGCATTCATGAGATTTGGGATGAGAAGAGCGTTCCTTGGGAGCGTGACTACCCGCAAAGCATGTTACATACTGGAAAACAAAACAAAACTGACTATATATGTGGATATGCTGTCTGCGTCCTGAACATTCATGTGAGGCTGAGAATTTTAAAAATATTGAGCTAATTCTGTTGGTGGAGGAAATTCCATGGACGCACAGCGTCAGGCTGCAGCCTGGCTGTTTTCTGCTGCCTTTAGCCAGCTTCACAGAGAAAGCTGCCAGGAACGAAAAGCAGAGAGGGTTTGGAGAATGAGCTCATAGTTATGATGTGAACAAAACCCGTGCTATGGGAAGGCAACAGCAGCTGTTGAAGATCGTTACACAGAAACCATGCACTTTTTCCTGAGACAACGGTGCTCCATGTGCAAGACTACAAACATATTGAAAGACTTCAGTTTGAAACAAGAAGGCTTGAAGAGAAAACGACCTATTCAAACAAGGCCTCGTGGGAAAGTGTTCTACCAAGTTCAGGCACAGAGATGATCAGAGTCTACTATGGCTATACTCCGAGACGACACAACATCTTGAGCTGCTAGTCTGCCAGAGACGGTCATGAAGACATGAAGAACAGGACGGTTAAGTTACATGAAAAAAAAGCCCATGAGGACAGATAGTGTATATGCAACAGGATCAGACCCCTTCCATAGAGCTCCTAAGTAAGCTACTTATGATGCCATGAGAAGGAAATTAACGTGTCAGCAGAGACCCAGAGATGCTGGCCTGTCAGGGATTTGGGCTGTCTGCTAAGGATCACTGTGGACACCCAGCAGAGCCACAGAGAGTTCTGTAGGGTCAAAGCTGAGAAAGTCCACTGTAGCTCAGTCATGCCACCAGACTTAATATGTTACCTGCTTTGCCCAGGGCTTTCTTCCTCCAAATCATTCCTTGCTACGTCACTTGTTCTCCCGTGTTTACTCCGTACCGTTGTATGTTGGCATACAAAAGAGCTTCAGCACAGCCCCAGTGGAATATAACAAAGGATTGTGTATCCGGGGATACACTCACAGAAAGAGTAACGAACTGCAGTCCTTTGCATGCACTGGGAAGTAGAACCGAATCCAGCAGCCGAGAGAGCTTTTCCGTCTGCATTTATAGTACACGAGACCACGCCCAAAGTGGGTCGGTATCTTAAAGGCTATTGGCTGAAGGAGTTCGCCCAGCAATTACATATTAAATCACACACACACACACACACACACACGAGAGAGAGAGAGAGAGAGAGAGAGAGAGCTAAGAGATCTCCTTGAGTCTGAGTAGAGACCTTGAACTTTGGGTTTCTGAATCGTGCCGAGAATGTTTAGACCATAGGGACCCTAGAAATTGCACAGAATGGATTTCCGTGAGATGGCACTGAACTCATGGGGCCCTGTGGCACAATGGTATAGTTTGAATGAGAAATGTCTCCTACATGTTCATGTTCCCAGCATCAGTAATTATTTTGAAGAACCCTTTAGAAGGTGGAGCCTGGATGTTGAGAGTGGGTGACTGGGGACGAGGCTTTGGAGGTTATCCCCATTTCTGGCACCGGCTGCTCTGTCTGCTTCTTGGTCTGCTCATGAAAGAAGTCTCACAGAACATGCTCCACTAATGCCTTCCCTTCCATGAGGCACCGAGATCTCTGGAACTGTGAGCCAAGATCAGTGTTGCTTCTGTCGGGTATTTTGTCAGTGATCAGAAAAGTAACCAAGGTGGTAAGGAGATGCTATTCAAACTGAGACTAAACTAAGTTATGCTTGGGAGGAGGGTTAGAAGGAGGGAGGACAGGAGAGAAGGAAGAAAGGAAATGAGAGTTACCTACCTACGGTAACATATATGTAAGGCAAAGTGCAAAAATGAGATCGTCATTACACAATGACAAAGGTGTCAAACAGGAGGTATAATGCTATAAATATATACGTACTCAACATCAGTACAACTAAGCATATAATATAAACATTAAAATATCACAAAAAGCATAAAAACATAAAAATCAGGTATATAGTCTACTAATAACAGGAGACACCAGATAGATCATCCAGATAGAAAAACTAAAAAGTAATAACAGACTAAAGCTATTTTTTTATAACGAATGACCTATCAGATATAAACAGAGTGTCTTAACCGCCAACAGCAGAGCATGCGTTCTTAAATGCACACTCTCCAGGGAAGATCTGGTTAGGGTACAAAACAACTCAGCAGATTTTAAAAACTTCAATCAGTAAATGTTAAGTAGCCCCTTTACACAACGGTATTAAGCTAGAATTTTAAAACATGAGAAAAAGATGTACAAATTCTCAGTATGTAGTCCTGGCTGACCTGGAACTTAAGATTTCTGGCTGCTTAGAAACTTTCTATTTTTTCAAGACAAAATGACAATAAAATCAAAGATGATGGACTGCAAAATGGGTACCAGCGATACTGCTTTTAAATGTACCCATTTTGCCACTAGAGGGAGCTCAATGTTTAATTTGTATTCCAAAGGCATTCATCGTCCCGGTGGCAATCAAAACTGCAGTTCGTATGCCACTGCATTTGTGTAAGGGGCTTCTAATAAATAATAACATAAAATAAAATAAAAATCATTGTTTTCCTCAGAAAGCAGAAGTCACTGAATTTATCAGTTCTTTCCTTTTTTTGCTGTGTTTGGGGCAAGCATACATGCGTGCATGTCTCTGGCGCCAGTATGGAAATGACACATGCCCTCCCTTCTTTGAACGCAGGCTCAAAGAGGCTCACACTCTGCTGTGGTCCCAGCAGAGCGGAGAAATGAATAAAGATCAGAGCGTTGTGCGGAGCAGGCAGTACGGTGACAAAGGGGACAACAGCTGGGTCGAGGCGAGTCTCCACCTTCAGTCTGTAGTGACATCATACACAAACTGTTCATAAGCACGCCTCGCCTCTAGAGAGGGATGCATTCAAAACAATAAAAAAAAAAAGGAAACCCATTTTGTTACCACCGTTCATGGCCACAAAGCCACAGAGCTTAAGAATGGAGCTGTGTTTTTGAAAAAAAGATTAGATGAGACATTTTAGAATAAATCAAACTGTCAACTCCTGGAGCTGAGGGATTTTGCAAAGTAAAGGAATATTCTAGGTCTCATAAGAAGAACCAAACTGTGAGAGCCTATAAGTAAAAATTAACAAAATAAGAGCATTGCACACACAACTTTTGAAGCCAAATTTCCAGTGAGGATATAAAACATAATAAAAATAAGATTCAGCTCCAGGCAGGGCAGTGATGCCAGGAACGGTTCCTGGTAACTTGCACGACAGATTGTTGAATCTGGAAGTCTCTTGGAACAGGTTGTCCACACCGTTCCTACACAGCTAAGCTTTGGAGCTCGCTAGTCCTTCTGCCTTCCTGGACACTCGTGGGACAGGAATGTTCTCCTGTGGTGACAATATTTGCAGTGTGCAGGGAACTGGGCGTGGTCTACAGAGAATTCCACGTCACCTTAAGACAGCCTCATTTCTTACCTTGTATCTTCAGAACTGGGATTTCCTGCTGGAGAAGTTATACTTTTGTTCTAATTCCTTGCTTTGTCAGTGGGCTAGAAACTGTTCCCGGGAAAGGTGGTATTGAATGTGAAGCAGACACCACGCCCCACACAGAGCCCTCCTCCTCCACCCCAGCACTTCCGCCCGCACAGACCCTCTAAGTGGTCAACACACTACAGGCTTCGCCACATTTCTATGAAGATGAAAAATTTTAGTATAAGATTTCATAGAAATTCATAAAAATTCACAGAGAATCTAGAAAGACTTTCATGAACTTTAAAATAGGACTATATTTTAGGGACCCCTGAAGTTTTGAAAACCTTTGACTACCGTATGTGTACCGTCTTCCTGGTAACCCCACCTACCCCTCGCAGCTTATCGGATCCTCTTCAATGTCCTGATTCTTCTCTCACATTTCCTTTGCTGTTTTGGAAAAGTGTAGTTATGTTTATCTTGGACCAAAACCGTATTTTACCATACAAAGCCCTTTATTATTAAAATGTATTCTCTTTTCTTTCTGATTTGCCTTACCATAAATGTATCCTCTTATGTTCTTATAGTCTCTCCTTATGTTCCTCCTTCCTGCATACCTTGGCTTCTTTTTTATTTTATTTTATTCCCTCCTTAATATTATGAGACACAGTAATATAATAAACAAGTTTATCAAGTTAATAAGAAACATTGAATACAAGGTATATTTATGATACCATGATAAAAATAAGATTTCCTGTTCACATACTGTTAAGTTATAAGGTTCTTGTCTATTGCACATTCCAGGCAGACTTTACTGCTGCTGTTTGAATTTTTTTTTTCTCATACAGGTTCTCACTTGTAGCTCTGGCTGTCCTGGAACTCGCTATATAGACCATGCTGATCTCTAATTCACAAAGATCTTCCAGCCTGGCTCTGCCTCCAGATAGCCCAGTTAGCAGCTTGGATTTTTTAAAGGCTCTTTCATACAGGTTTTTTATTCCCCCCCCACCCCATTTCTCACACCAGTCTGCTGGAAGCTACAGAGTGTTACAATCCAGCCAGAGTTGGCTGAGATAGCAGAACTCTCAGTGACCTTAGGCAGTTAATTAATCTTATATAAGAAAAAAAAAACAGATGAAAAAGTACAGTCAAAAATCTTTATATGTTAACCCTGCAATAGCCATTCCAGACACAAAAGGTAAGCGGGTAAGCATTATCAAAACGAGCAGATAATTTTTTTCTCACATTTTTTTTTCCAGAACATATCCCAAGAGGGTGTCACCAGCAACAGGGCCTGTGACACCCACTGCAGGAAGAGTTGCGAAATAAAACACAGAAAACAGAATATAATGGCACCTTTCAAACAGACGCCATGCAGGCTACAGCCAGCAATGAGAACTAACCAGGAGGAACTTTAGCAGAGGTCAAGCAAGCCTTAACTCAGAAGCCAAGCCAGAGAGTGCTCGGCCATTCAGCTTGTTAGACAAGAGAAAGAGCGCCAGGAGGGAACCAGGACAGGGAAAATCCCCAAGCAAAATTACATGGTGGTTACTGGGAAGTTTTCCAGCCCAGGACTCCTGGCCCCTGCAAGTCTAGGCAGCATTGTGACCCCTGAAACCCTTGGCTCCTCCATAACTCAGTCACTTACTGGGGAGTCCTGAGGCCGTCCTGGCAGAGCCAGCAGAACACCAGAGTGCCCATAATGCTTGACTCCTCCAAACACCATTGAGTGGAGACAGAAATTGAGTCTTTGAGCTGCACTTTATTCAGAGAGCTAGCAATCTGAGACAACCCAGTAGTAATACCCTAAACTCTGCCCTGCATTCATCTCCATCAATCAGACTTTATAGGGAATGTGTGCGCACACACCATGGGAGAGGAGAGCAGGACAGTCAGTCACGCCAAGTCCAGTTTTGCTTCTCTGATCAGATGGTCAGCCACATTTCTGATATCCATGATGTCTGTGCTCATCTTGTTAGCTCTTCCACTGGTGTGGAGACAAGGTTTTGGAAATTAAACGTAGTAGAAAGCCTGGAGCTTTGCAAGACACCTCAGAAACACTGCTGTTGTTTTCCTGACTAGTTAACTATGGTTTAAGAATGGTTCATCAAGAGCATTAATGATCTCTTGGCTGTTTTCTTTTTCACTTAGACCTAAAATACGATGATGATATGGAAAAGTGGCTTTCACTTAGTTTTAGAAAACTACAGTCTAACAGCATCAGTTTGTAGAAGGATGAACACAATTACCAAGCAATATAATTATTTTAGGATACTAGTTGATGTTTTACACATTCTATTTCATCTGCACATTTTCAAATACAAAACATATACAGTGGGTGACCGTAATCAACCCGAGTCTTTGCTGAACTTGCTGCAAATTTTCTGTATGAAAGACCTGCGCTGTGAAGACACAAGAGGCAGAGATACTTTCAGGGAATCCTGATATTAACAGCCGTGCTAAGTGAATCACTAGGGCACAGATCCATGTCGAGATCTAGAAATGAGAATGGGGTGGAAGAGGAAATATAAAGAGGGAGAAAAATAGCAGTTATAGCCCCTTACATATCATATCCTACAGTGTGTATCTTACTACAGGTATAGTCCAGCCCATATTATATGTTACAGTGCGGTCTATAATTGCAGAAAGATATTGCACTATAGGATATGATATACAATGGAGTATAACTACAGTAAGATATGCACTGTAGGATATGGTATACAATGGAGCATAACTACAGTAAGATATTGCTCTATAGGATATGGTATACATTGGAATATAACTACAGTAAGATATGCACTGTAGGAGATAATATACACAGGACTATAGCTGCTGTAAGATACCACACTGAAACATAGAATATGGGCTAGACGATAGCTGTAGTAAGATACGCACTGTAGGATATGATATGATATGCATGCGGCTATAACAGCTATCAGACTTCATATTGGGGGAAAACCTGCAAGATGTGCCGATCAGGAAAGGCATAAAGGAACTGAAGGCTCTTGGTAAAGAGTGGAAAAGGAGAACCCAATTTCGAGTGCAAGCAAAGCCAGAGAATAAAAGCGCATACTAGGGAATTTGGCACTGAAATTGTTGCTGGGCGTGTAGGAAGAAAGCAAATGACTTTCAGCAGGCACGGCAGCTGAGAGCTGGAAGAGGATTACATGGGGAGAGAGGCATTCGGCTATCACAGCCACAACTCATCTACTCTTTCCTTTAGGAAACGAAAGGAAAGGCTTGGAGCATAGAAGACATGTAAGCTCCTCCCACTACCAGGAGAAACAGTGTGCACACGTGTGCAGCCTTGGTCTCATGTACCTGTCAGAGCGAGGACACAGACTGTCAGGGCAACGGCGTTTTGAGCACTGCCTCCAGTTCATAGACAACCAAATGTCTTTCCTATAAGTAAACTTATTTATTGAACTTATCCCAGAACTCAAACTCTCAGAGGAGTAAATCAAAGGGAGCTTTCCCTTCCTGGATCTTTGTTCAGTTGTCCTGGGGGAGACTTGCCCTAGGCTGGGATGCCTCAAGCAACTGGTGACCAGATGTTCAAACTCTCAGCTTTGTTGTTGTGCTCTGGGTGTATGCTGGAGAATTCGCCACTTCCCAGGTCTTCTCTGCCAGTCTCTCAGAGCAGAAGCACAGTCCTACTCACAGGGAGTCAAGTAGAGATCTTTGGACGCTTTTGTTTTTGAGAGTGTCTCGTGTATCCCAGACTGGCCTCAAAAACTCAATAAATAGCTGTGGTAGCTTGAATGTAATGGACCCCATATTCTCACAGGGATTGGCACTATTAGGAGGCGTGGCCTTGTTGGAAGTGTGTCACTGTGGGGGCGGGCTTTGAGGTCTCCGAGTGCTCACAATATGTCACAATATGTCCACCTTTTGCCTTCTGATCAAGATGTAGAACTTTCAACTCCTTCTCCAATAGTAGGGAGGGTGCCTGAACTGGCCTTCTCCTGTAATTAGATTGGTGGCAAGTGTCATCAGAGAGCCTTTATCCAGTAACTGATGGAAGCAGATGCAGAGATCCCCAGCCAAGCTCTGGGTTGAGCTCCAGGAGTCCAGCAGAAGAGAGGGAGGAGGGATTATATAAGCAGGGGCAGGGGAATCAAGATCATGACCAGAAAACTCACAAAGACTGCTGACCAGAGCTAGTGGGGGCTTGCGGATTCTAGACAGATAGCTAGGGAGCTTGCATTGGACTGACCTAGGCCCTCTGCATTTGGGTGATAGTTGTGTAGCTAGGTCTGTTTGTGGGGCACCTAGCAGTGGGACTAGAATCTGTCCCTGTTGCATGAACAGGTTTTTGGAACCTATTCCCTATGATGGGAGGCCTTGCTCAGTCTTGATGCCTAGAGAGGAGCTTGGTCCTGTCTCAACTTGATATTTCATGCTTTGTTGACTCCCATGGGAGGCCTTACCCTTTCTGTGGAGTGGATGTGGGATTGGGGAGAAAAGGAGTGGGGAGGGAATGGGAGAAGAGAAGGGAGGGGAAATTTTGTTGGTGTATAAAATAAATTTTAAAAATTTAAAAAAAAAAGAACTCGTAGTTCTGTCTCTAGCACCATGTCTGCCTGCATGCTGCCTTGCTTCCCACCATGATGCTAATGGACTAAACCTCTGAATTTTAATTGAGTTACCACGATTAAATGTTTCCCTTTATAAGAGAGAACACGGCACGCCTTTAATCCCAGCACTCTAGAGGCGGAGACAGGCAATCTCTGTGAGTTTGAGGCCAGCCTAGTCTACAGACCTAGTTCCAGGACAGGCTCCAAAGCTACAGAGAAATCCTGTCTCAAAATAAAAAAAAAAGAAAGAAAGGAAGGAAGGAAGAAGGAAGGAAGGAAGGAAGGAAGAAAGAAAGAAAGAAAGAAAGAAAGAAAGAAAGAAAGAAAGAAAGAAAGAAAGAAAGAGAAAAAGAAGAGTTAGCCAAGACCCTAACTTAGACAGCGTCTAATGTTAGAAATGCTTGGGGCCACAGAGGGAGAGATCGCCACTCCAGCTGAAGTGTGTGGATAAGGCAGGCTTCACTCTTCATCAGGAGTGCACTGAGACCAAATGCATTTGCTTTTCATTCTAACTCAGGTGATGGCTGTCTGTGGCTTTCCACCATTGCCTGAGGGCTGACCTTACAATTTTATTCAATTGGCTAATCTGAAGAGAATTGTAGGCGGAGAGGAATGGGAACGGGTCACTCCTCCAGGGAGTAGAGGTTCACAGCTCCAGGCCATCCATCTCTAGAATAGAACAGAGCTGGGAGCTTTTTGTAAGCAAATATTTTACTGGGGGATGGGGATTAAACCATTTTCATTCAAGTCTCACAGTGTGGGAGACAAATAAAGATTTAATTCTTGCCCTAAACACGAGCTTTATAGTATTTGATAGGAAAGACTCAGTTATTTCTTATACTACGACTCTCCATAGTCGCCACCATCAGATAAATGCCCCATTTTCCAGATAAGAAACAGGAACTCGGAGCCATCAGTTCCCAAGGTTCATTAGCTAAGAGTCACCCTGTAAAATCTGGTCTTTGTGATTCTATGGCCTAGTAGCTCCTTCCTGTCGCTTGGCCTCCCTGCATCAGGCATCAACATTGTAATGATCAGAGAGACTATTCTATACATGAATTATACGTGTGCATTTTACATGTGCATATGTAAATGACATAATACATATGTAAATTACACATATATAAATCACACATATATTTGTAAGCATGTATGTGTTATCCTATGTACTTATCCCAACTGCACATTAGGCCTTACATGTATGTGTCTCCACATCTAGCAACATCCTGATCCTCAGCCAGAATTCCCAAAAAATACAGAAATATTCTTTAATTTGAGGCATATATAGGAATATTTCAGTCAAAACATACTTTAAAATATTTTTTAATCTTTTTTGTCTCACTCAACAAGAATCCTGCTCAAAGAGAAAAATCTCGGCCAAACTACAGTTTTCGCAAAACACTAAGCTCTGTTTCCTGAGAGCTGAGCTCAATGCAACTTTCTCACAGCCCGAAAGGGTCTGTGCTGCGTGCACTCAGTTCCACCCCGGAATGGAATGCCCACTTGCTGCTTGTTCAACTGATGATGCCAACAATTCTTTGTTGCTGGCCTAAAACCAGACTCTAAAGTTTGCCCGGCCTCTCAGATCTGGCTGCCAACATTGGCAGCATGGTTTCCAGATAATTGACCTTGATTCTGCTGACTGAGAAAGTCAACTCCCAGAGTCAAACAGGACTCCTATTTAGATAGGATCTGTTGTTTAACCTCTGGGGAGTGGGGGTGGGGAAAGGTATTCACAATACTGAAACGAAGGAATTCATGTGAATCCTGAAGCCAATGTCTGGAAACCTAAAAAAGATTCAAAAATTAAAACAATTTGTAAGACCATTTACTTTTCCTTGGTCTCTTCTAAAATACTTTCTCCTGGGAATGACCTAAGTTGGCACAGCTGTATCTGATGGGAATAGCATAAGTCACAAAGCCAACACAGCTGCTTGGCAAAGATCAGCAAAGCTGAGCCACGTGACAACTGCCACGCCTCCTTTGCTTTTCCTCTCTACCTGTTGCATACATGAGAGACTTAATATTTGTGCAATTTTGGAATATTGGAGTGATGGAAAATTTCTTATGAATCATTTATGCCTTCTCCCAGGAATGTTATTCCTAAGCTTTCCCAAGACAGTCCTGAAAATAATACCCCCTTCCCCTTTAAGGAGATAGCCTTATCTATTTGAAGGCTTTCCTTACGTCTTGGAGGTTGTGACACACATAAAGAAGTCAGAGTTTTCTTTATGAGGCTATGAGACATTTTGAAACATCTGTCCCTGTACTTACTTAGGAACAAGATAATCAAAACAAAGTAAACTTAAAAAGGTCAGCAAGATTCAGTGGGCTAGAGGAGCTGGTCGCAGTTCAGATTGCAAGCCTCTTCCCACTACACACTGAGGGAATGACGTGGCACAGGCAGCAACAAAGTTAGATTAGCTGAAGTCACCTCTGCCCTGCACAGAGACTTATACTGATGGGCAAAGAATAATGTAGAAAGGGACAAAAGTATTCTATAAAGATATAAAATCTAAACATTGTATTATGCCAGAATTTGAATAAGAATTACTGCAGCTTTGGCTTGAGGATATTTCTTGGGCACTCTGAACATTAAGAGTTAATAATACACAGCTTGGGATTTGGCAGCATGCCTGGAATGTCTTGAAGATTATTGGGATCAAATGTCCTTGTAGCCAAAGAAGCAACCAGCCTAAGAACAACTTGTCATTTGCCTCTAGGTTCTTAAAAATTGGGTTATGGTGCTAATGAGTAAAAAATGCTAACTTTGTTTATCAATGATGTCAAAACTTGAGGGAAAATGATTGGAAATGATAACTCTGTTCTGTCATAGTTTATTAATGATGACTAAAAGATGAACAAAAGGAAATGAAACATGTCGAAAAACAAAACTGATAGGATCTGTGTTTTGGAACAACAGGAATGTATCTCTACTACTAAATTCTCTGTAAATAAAGCACTGTGGCTGCCAGTCAGTCAGGCTGCAAGATTCTCCCTACCATCATGGCTCCCTCCCTCGCTAACTCTGCATCTTCTGAGACCTGTCCACTGTTGAAGATGGCTTCCGGTACTAAGGTTAGGCTTTCGATGGATGATCTACTAGAGTGTTGATGGGCCTTATGGCAAACACATTTATCATCACTAGCTTATTCAAAACATTAGTCCATTTGGGAGAAGTTTGTATTCCCATCAAAAGCAAGCTCGAGGTGAGAATGAAAAGCATTGAATTGGGAACAGCAAAAACCCATGACAATACAGCTTTATTCCCATGATCCAACCTTGAAAGCTGCCATGAATTTGATGCAGTTCAATTAAAATGTAAATTATTGAGGAGTTATGCCCTCTTCTCAGGCATGACAGTCAGGCAACAGTGTGCTGTGAATTACAGAACTGCTCTAGTAAAGACAGTGCTCTGCTCACCCACTCCCTAACGTTTCTGAGTTTGCCTTGCCTGCAACTCTGCACAGCACACACAAGTGTGCTTCCTTCGAAAAACCAGTTTAGGAACCTTTATCTTCCCCATAAGCCTTCCCGTCCTTTTTTGTAACAAAGCACCCTGCAAAGATCTGCAAGTCCAAGGATTTCCCCCAGAAGACTATGCTGCTAGAAAGACAGGAAATTTTAACAAGCTTGTGTTAGCTGTTGACAACTGAGAAAACCAAGTTTTGGAGAATTCCAACAAGTTCCCCCACATCACCTAGTGGAGACAGAAAACAAACTCAGTCATATGACTCCACACTCTAGTGAGATGTGAGAGTGAGCTACATACTTAAGATAACAGGAGTATGTACGCCATTTGGATCTTATCATTTTCCCTATCAGCGACTATTAGATTTAAAATCCTTAGAGCTAAGCAGAGTTCCGAACTAAGTGGATACTGCTTTTGCAACATATAATTTGGTGATGTACACAAGAAAGGTAGCGGTATTAACAGAGAAACTATTACAATGATGTAATTGAAAATTCCAGGGGGAAATTCAATGCACATTGTTTTCGGATAAGTCTATACTCATGCATTCCTAGGACTAGACAAGAAGCACGTTAGTTACAACATGTCCTGCTAATTCTAGACCATTGAAGAAATGGAAAAAGTGCTTGGAACGACAGAGGCAGCTGAGCTAATCTGCTTTCAGGCTTTAATGTTGTATTTTCACAGTCCAAAGCTACCCTGGAAAGGACAGACAGATTAAACACCAACAAATATTTTCTGTCCACAGTATTTTTTTAAATCATTAAAATGCCAATAGCATGTGATAATGGAAAACCCAAGTAATTAAAACATTTACACAACACAAAGTTGCTGTTTTTATTAAATAGCATAAAACATCAAAATACTAAGATATGCTCACAGGAAATCCTTAAAAGTTAATATACTGAAAAGTAAACAGAAAAAACAAATCTCTTATAATAATATTTTGATGCATTTTCTCCCTACCTTTTTTCTAAGTAAAACATAGAGTAGTTTTATCTATATAAAATTAAAGTACTATGTATCTGTTTTGTGTCCTGTTTGGATCTATTCTTTGATTTAACAAATCAGAAATAGAGAGCATTTTAACTCTTGTAAATATAGATAACCTTGTTATCTTCACACACACATATTTCTGCGTTTATTATTGTGTGCCCAGGAAAGAGTCCTAGCAATTAGACTGCCATTTAAACTTCATCTAGAATGCTGGTCATCAGACACCCCTAAAACAATACAGGACATTGTCATTGCTCTTAGTTGCCTACCAGAACTTAATGATGTCTGCTGCTGACCTTACTGCACGTTCTTGTCACGGGGCACGAAGAAATCAGTTTAATACTGACCAAGGAGATTCCTCCTTGGTGGCTAGTGCTCATCATACCAGAAAGTGTTACGCAGACTACTGGGGGCAGGGAGCAGGGGTGGAAGGGTGGGGGTCATCAACAGTCTTACCTAGCAGTGAACTCCTGTGAGCTACAATAATGACGGCTTAAGGAGATATATCCATGGGCCCAACAGTGGCACAGAGGTTATGACAGCAATGGACTGCTTTCCGATCGGAATTAAAGCCCATTCCACAAAAAGAAATACTTGTCTGGTATTGTAAATCTGGCTAAAAACTCATGGTTGGGGAGCTCATAGGCACCAGGGATGAACTACTATTTTGCTAAATGGACACAGTATCAAATTGCCTTCTAAATGTGTATCTCTCTACCCACAGATTACTGCAGTTCCTCAAATCGCCTCGTGTTTTTTGTGCAGTGGTTGACATTTAATGAAGAAACTCACAACTCATCAAAGCACAGAGAAGGAGTTACTATGGGATGCTCAACCACAAACCAGACATTGTATTATGCTCCTTCCCCCATAACGCTCAAGGACATTACAGAGTAGGAAGTGCATAGATTCTAGGAGTCAGAGGTTTCTGAGGACCAGAGGGAAAACAGCGCCTTCTGGACACAAGAGGGTCGCTGCACTCATGATCTCTTAGCAGCTGTGGCTGACCCTACAAGACTTGAACAAAACCAATCCAGTAAACATCCCAGCTTGGAGGTCAGAGAGACTAAAGAGTTCTCACTCCTAGCTGAGGAGCTACTGACAGTTGATGGCTTCTTGGGGAGCGAGAGTCAGTTTTCTTTAAGGGTAGGGCGTCTGGTAGGTCAACCACACTCCAGTGTTCCAACTCATGAATATGGGGCAAACTGGACTCCGTGGGTTATTAAAAGAAAAAAAGGAGCAAGTAAAGGAGGGAGGAGTAGGAGGTGGGTCTGGGAGGAATTAGGGAGGGGGAGGAATGGATCTGATCAAAATGTGTGCCTGTGTGAATCCCTAAAAGGCCTGTTCATCCTTGGGGCACATTTTCACAAGTCTACTCATATGATCTACACCTAAAGAAGAGAACTCTTTTCTTTCTTCTTTCTTATTTTTTGTTTTGTTCTGTTGTTTGTTTTTTGAGGCAGGGTCTTTCTATTCTGTAGCTCTGGCTGACCAAGAACTTGCTATACAGACTACATGGGCCTCCAGCTCACAGAAACCCACCTGCCTTGATCTCCCACATGCAGGGATTAAAGGCATGTGCTACCATGCCTGGCCTTCCTTTTTACTTCTTAACATTTTTTAATTAAAAAATTATAGAATATAGTTTGATTGTATTATTCCTCTTCCCCAAGGCCTCTCAGATCCACCCAACTTCATGTTCTTTCTCTCAAAAGAACAGACAAACATAGAATAAGAAAATAAAACAAAACCTAAAAAGACGAGAAACACCGTACCATAACAAAAGAAAGTAGACACGTGACTACGGAGTTCATTTTGTGTTGGGCTGCCCTGGTGCGTGGTTGATGTGCCCAGTGACACGCCACTGGGGAAAACTGGTTTCTCTCTCCCAGCAGGTATCAGCTGCAAACAGCTTCTTGGTCAGGGTGGGACTTGGTGCTCTAATTCCCCTTCTCTGAGCTGGGATAGTTTCTGTCTTCAGTTCGAGCAGGTTGTGTACATGGGGTACGTCTCTAAGTTACTTGTTAGAACTACTTTGATAACAACATTTTATACAAGGACAAACCCCATTAGTACTCTCGAAAGCGAGATAAAATGAACACACGTCACTAGAGTCCCCATAAATTTCCAGGTTCTAGAAAAGTCAACGACTCCTTGGAGTACCATATCCTGCCTACTTATTCCACACTTGTTGGGCATAACCAGTTCTCCATGTTCCAGATCCACAGCTCGAGGAGCCAGTTTCAGGCTGCTCTGGGGTCCCTTTAATTTTTACCAACCTCTGACCTCTGCTGTCCTGTTGCTGTCCTGGTGCCTTCAATAGTCCTTGCTTTGCCCTCTTCACTGGCACCTGCAATGGTCTGTCCTGTCCCTTAAAGAGACAAGCACTGCCCACTCCCTCTCCACTGCCGAGGCAGGCGGATCTTCCTTCCAGCCTGCAGCCAGAGTCTTTCCCTTTCCTTCTCCTCTCTCTCTCTCTCTCT
>LOEQ01007502.1:39525-54985 GCA_001685075.1 Bramus lutescens | reverse complement strand
CTCTCTCTCTCTCTCTCTCTCTCTCTCTCTCTGTGTGTGTGTGTGTGTGTGCAGGCTCCCACAGAGACCAGAAGCATCACATCACCCTAGAGCTAGAGTTAAAGGTGGTGGGAACTGAACTTTGATCCTCTGAAACCATCTCTCTAGCCTTAAATGAGTGTTGAGGATTGTATACATAGAACGTAAAAGTTAAAATGTAAGGAACACCTGTTTATACTTCAGAAAATTCCATAGAACATGTTGTCTTTTTCTTAGAGACTTTAATTATAAATATTTCCATTCATATGTAAGGGATAAGGGTTATAGGACTTGGGGAAGTATTATGGGAGATGAAGTCATGGAGAGAATGCAAAGCGAGCAAAATGATTACAACATCCTCTGAGGAGTTAGTTTAGTTATTCACCAAGCAGTGTTGTTTCCAGATATAAATGTGTCTAATAATAAGTGAAAGCTCTTAGCATTTCATTCTATTTTGGAGAAAACAAGTATAATTCCCAAGGAGGGGAAGGTTGTCATGTGTTAGCTGAGTTCTATTTTAAAAGTCTCAATAGTCTAAACTAACGTTTCACAGTTGACAATAGCCAGAGCCATATGGCACATCAAAAATAAAGATCCTATTGGCCATGGTTGTGCACACCTGAATATCTCAACATCCAAGAGGCTGAGGCAGGGGATCTTAAATTCAATGCCAGATTGAACTATGTAACACGAAAGACCCAATGTCAAAAGAAAGGGCATCAAAATGAGTCAGCAGGTAAAGACATTTGTCCCCAAGCCTGGCAATTTGAATTTGATCCCTGAGACCTATGTGGTAGAAGAGGGAGCCAATTCACCAGATTGTCCTCTTAGCTCTAAACATGAGCAGTGGCTCATCTATGCCCATATACACGCACACTAAGTACACAAAAGTGTATTTTAATTCCACAGAAATAAGCCTTTGAAGCCGGGCGGAGTTGGCACACTCCTTTAATCCCAGCATTTACGAGGCAGAGGCAGGTGAATCTCTGAGTTTGAGCCCAGCCTGGTCTGCAGAGCGAGTTCCAGGAGAGTCAGGGCTACACAGAGAAACCCTCTCTCAAGAAACCAAAAGGCAAAACAAAACAAGAAACAAAGAAAACCAAAAAACAAGAGAGAGAGAGAGAGAGAAAGAACGAACAAAGGAAAGAAAGAAAGAAGTATCTGAATACTATTCTTATCAAAATATTTAAACTTTTGGTAATCTCATCATCAGAAAAATATGTTAAATCGTAGTAACAACAAGGAAAACCATGGATTGGAGCTGACGGTGTAGCCCAGGTGGTGGAGTCCCTTACCAAGCACGCACAGGTCTGCGCTTGTGACGTCTGTTTTGACTCGTGTTTGTCTTGAGGTTCAAGTCTAATGATGTCAGGCAGCACCACTGTTTGGGCTTTGGGGGAGGTAGCTGTGGTGGTTTGAATGTAATTGGCCCCCATAAGCTCACTAGGGGTGTGGACTTGTTGAAGGAAGTGCGTCACTGTGGTGGCGGGCTTTGCTCAGTGTCCCCGTCCGCTGCCTGTTGCCTTTGGATCAGGACATAGCCCGCACCAGGTCTGCCTGCAGCCACCTTGCTTCCTGCCATGATGATGATGGACTGAACCTCTGAACTGTGAGTCGCCACATCAGTGACAGGTTTTCTTTTGTAAGAGTTGCTGTGGCCAAGGTGTCTCTCAGAGCAGTAGAAACCCTAACTAGGACAGCAGCACATAGGAGAAGAACACATGTCAGACCAGGGTGTCACATCTTAATCCAGAAAAGAGAGAAGTGGAGAAGACGGGGAGTGGAGGGCATGGCAGGAAGGGCAGGTCGGCCCTTGATGGGTACACTCCCAACAACCTAACGTCCTTCCGGTAGATGCTAACTCCTGAGGTCCCATAGCTCCTCTTGGTGCTCCATTTGCTGAGGTTTGGGAAGGTTTGGGATCTTCTTCTAAACCCTCCTTTCATCCCATGCAATTCTTCAGAATTTTCATTTACTTCTAACCTAACTTGTGTGGCCAAGCCCTGTCTATCACAGTTACGATATAACTTTATTCAAAGAGATAAAGAAGATACAGTTGTTAAATATTTAATTTCTTTAGTTCGTGCTTCTGTATCTACACTGTCATTTCATGTTTTCTTAACATATCCCCTACAGAAAATAGAATGACATCTTCTTTCCAAGTTCTTGGTTCATTTCACAATCACGTGATTACAGATAAAGAACTCAGTGTTCTGGGAAGGAAGCCATGCGCCTACCATGAACCCCATATTTAGGCAGCAACCAGCTGATGTGGTATAGGATTTGTGCAAGTGGTACCTGTAATAGCATAACATGATTTTCTGTCCAAAAGCATGCATGTATGTGCATATGTGATCATATAATTACATGGATACATATGTTTACCATAAAACAAAGTAGAAAACCCATTTAAAATGGCTGTATCCTACCATATACCCATCACACCTCACCTTTAAACACTGGTCTCATGGCCTCACAGAATATGACACTGTCTTCATTGCACCAAGGAATACTGAATTATTATTGGAATTATTGATTATGATTATGAGTGGAACTATTGAATGAACATTTATGTAGGGGATCTCTTTCTGATACAGAATTTATGCTGCAATATAAAAAGCTCTTACAACTCAGAACAAAACAGGGAAGGCCTGGAGAGATGGTTCAGTCGTGGGAGTTCTGACCGCTCTTCCAGAGAACCCAAGTTCGAGTCTCAACACCCACATGGCAGCTCACAACAGTCTGTAACTCTAGTTCCAGAGGATCCAGTGCCTGCTTCTGGATTCAGTGGGCACCAGGCATGCACTTGGTACACAAACATACATGTGGATGAAGCAGTCATACATATAATATTTAAATTAACTTTTAAACAACAACAAAAACCAAAAAAGGTACCAACCAGTACTTTACTAAAGGAGGTAGATCAGGGCTGGTACGATTACTCAGTGTGTACAGGTGTTTGCTGCCTAGTCTCATCCCCGGACCCACATTGTAGAAGGCAGTAAAAGACTTCCCAAAGCTGGTCTCTGACTGTGAAAGAAGAGAGTCACAGTGAAAGAAGAGAGCATGCTCCGAAAAGTTATCCTCTGACAACCTGTGTATGTGGCAGCATACATTAAAATGTTCTAGTATATTGCTTATTGCTCAGGATACATGAGATTGAATCATAGTGTTTTTATGGAACTCTGTGTGCTTGCATGAGATGGAGTTTCTCTTTCAATGTTCTGAAGACCATGTTAATTGAAGTGTTATGTCTTTAAAATGGTGTGTGTTTGTGGACTGTTGTGGAATATTAGTTGAAGATGTCGCATCTGTTTATGCCTTGGAACATTTGTTTAATGATGCAAGGATGTGTTGCATTCTTTTTTGTTGTATTTGTGAAGCTGTGTTATTTTGCCTGTCTAAAACACCTGATGGGTCTAATAAAGGGCTGAGTGGCCAATAGCAAGGCAGTAGAAGGGATAAGCAGGGCTGGCAGGCAGAGAGAATAAATAGAAGGAGAAATCTGGGAGAAGATCATGGAGCAAGAAAAGGAGGAGAGAGGACATCAGGGGCCAGCCACCCAGCTACACGACAAGCCACAGAGCAAGAAGTAAGAGAAACAGAAAATAGTTTAAGCCTAGAGGCAAAAGGTAGATGGAATAATTTGAATTAAGAAAACTGGCTAGAAACAAGCTAAGCTAAGGCTGGGCATTCATAAGAAAGATTAAGCCTCTGTGTATTTATGTGGGAGCAGGATGGCCCCCCAAAAAGTAATCAGTAAAAATACAACAACGGGACAAACGTGCAAGAGATAGGATTTTTGTTCACCATCACTACGAAGTCAGCGTGTTCCTGTGAGCATGGTTCTAGAGAGGTTTTACTAGGGAGGGATAATCCCCCAACTGGGGTAGCACCATCCCATGGTGATAAAAAAGATATTTGAGTGGTACTGGAGACATGGCTCAGAGGTCAAGAGCACTGGCTGCTCTTCTAGAGGACCTTAGTTCAATTCCCAGCAACCACATGGCAGCTCACAACCATCTGTAGTGAGATCTGGTGCCCTCTTCTGGCGTATAGGTAGACCATCCTATATACATATACATAATAAATAAAATCTTTTTAAAAATATTTGAGTAATTAAAAAAATTAAAAATTTAACTATAAAGAATATTTTCTTTTTTTAAAAATATTTATTTATTTATTATGTATACAATATTCTGTCTGNTGTCTGTGTGTCTGCCTGCAGGCCAGAAGAGGGCATCAGATCTCATTTCAGATGGTTGTGAGCCATCAGGTGGTTGCTGGGAACTGAACTCAGGACCTTAGGAAGAACAGGCAATGCTCTTAACCGCTGAGCCATCTCTCCAGCCCTATAAAGAATATATTCATGAGCATCTAAGAAATTTAACACCTAATTACAGAGTTTACAGGCCATCCTTTACTTTCAAGGTGAGAACCTGATTGTTTTCCTCATAGAAACATAAGCAGGTAGAAGCTGGATCATTGTCCTAATTCCCAGGCACCTAAGTTACCACAGTGGTGGCTAGTTGCCAACTGGATGCTTTTTTCACCAAGTCTTCCCATGGTGGTGCTCAGTGCTCTCTGGGCCTGAGGCCTGAGGTAACTGAATGACCTATTGAAAGGGATGGTACACAGATACAGGTATCAACACAAACAGGAGGATGGAATATGTGCTAGCAAACACGTTGGTCCCAGGAAGATAATTGCTTCTCTACAAGCTTATAACCCACATGGACCCATTCAGCCTGTGTCTAAGCTCAGCACATCTGAACACGTTTTCTGATTTGCTCAGCCTGCCCACTTTGTATCCCAACTCTGGCTCTAGCATTCTGTCGCAAGACAAAACTCTAGGGCCCAATTGGACTTGATTCCAATTTTTGAAAGGGCCTACTTTGAGCCATGTGGTAATGTCATTTCCCAGTAGTCTCCCTGGCATTCAGTCTATTGGGAACTAGCTCAGCATTTTTGCTTGTCTCATAGCTCATAGAATCCTGAATTTAAGTAATAAAAATTACATGTAAGCTCTGCCAAAGAATTTTTATTGGGTATAATTACATGCCAAACAACAACAACAATAATAATGTGCTAAGTATTGTGTATTTCAGTAGGAAATGCAAATAATTGTATTATAACTCAGGAATGATGAACACTCAGAAACTACATAACATAGATCAGATCTGACAATTTTTTCAAGGTGAAAAAGTGGGGAAAAATCCCTATTTACTATCTTTGAATCTGATACAAGGAAATATAATGTCCACAAAGAAACCCATTCCTTTGTATAGTAACTTAAAGTTAACAAAAAGCTAAATGTTTGCTTTTTCAAAAACAGTTATTAGTAGATCTAATTAGAATTCACAAGAATCAGTAGAATAGTAAAGGTTTATGACAACTTTTATGCATTAAAGAAACCCACACATGATTAGGTTAATACATCAAATATCAGCTGATACCCACTCTGCGATACAAATATGTAAATCAATCTAAATCACAATGGAAAGTCTGATAGACTGTTAAGCTAAAAAAAGCTAGGAAACTTTCTAGATGTCAGGAATAAAGGTTGAGTAGAAAATTGGAGGCAGAGACCAATGAGGTTAAACAAGATTAAAAACTGTGATGGTATCCTCAGCATTGAGAAGACAGAGGAAGATATTTGAGTTCTAGGCAAGCTTGCTGATCTACACATTGAGTTCAAGGTCATGCAGGTCTACATGTTGTGACTTGGGGCAAAAACCAAACCAAAATAAAAATTTGTAACACTACAGTGATCGTACAATGATGGTTTACCAGGGCTGAGTCTTTCTCCTACCAGCTTCTCCAGAGTAATTAATACTAATATAAAATTCAGTTTCCAAAGCACTGACTTAATGATTAGCTGTCAGCTCTTGCTAGCTCACCAGATAGTTTGAAATCTGATATTATGCTCATGAATGTGATGTTGGGATACATACAAGCAAACACTAAGAGCACCCTGACCAAAGTGTGACTAAGTTGGTTGCATAGACGCAGGAGTTTAGAGAGGATGACTAGTCTGTGATATGGAATATGGGATACGGGTATGAGATATGGGAAAATCTCTGTCCTTGACCACGCTTTTGAATCAGCAAGAGTTTATTCTCCATTGAGGCTCTAAAATGGAACAAAGCCACAGCAAGCCAGCACTTCAGCCTATGGTTAGCTGTGGAGTACAAATTCATTCTGTGTGCTTGGCTCAAATGATCCTTAGCAGATGTCTGCATGGTAACTGGTCAGGATATAACCAAATCCACTCAATCTAAGCAAATGTAAAACTGCCTGTGGTTAAGATTCTATGTACTAAGCACACACCAGCCAACCACGCTTCGTTGGAGATGAATTTACAGTTTGAACAAATGAGCCACTCCAAGGAAGCATCGACAGAGACGACAAATAGAATTTGTACAGCAAGGACTAGAGAAGCGACACAGTCTTCTCATGAAGGAATATAACCACAGTGAAAGAAATACAGACTCAAAAGAAAAATAATAAAAAGTGAAAACAATAGATGGAAAGTCCAAATCACTTTTCTTTCAGGAGTTTCTCTAAAGCCTTGGTGGTTTGTGATACTGCGGTCTGGAAATTAACTCTTGAATACAGAGGAATTTTAGATTAGTTTTTCCTCATTGAAAATGCACGTAGAAGGTAGATGTGTTTTCCATGTTAGCTGTTGTTTGTTTCAATTTCCTTCAAACTCTAATTTTAAGTTAAGGACGCCACACTACACCTACTGCGCACTTGGCAGCTTTTATTGATTTTTCTACGGAACGTAAATTGACATTAAAGTCTGGAGCCTTGACAATCCTGTAAAGGAATACCTTTGCTAAATCATGCAGTATAATAGGCCATTAGTTAATCGAATGATCAGATCAACTGTGTTGTGACCAGTACATAACCCAAAGCAAAATAACTACTTATGATGGAAGATTTTATTTATTGGACTTACAAAGATCTTTTATTAGACTGAGAACCAAGGTGAGAATATAGTTATTCCAGTAATACTAAACATCTCATAATATAACCATTACATAAACAAAGTGATCATATTATAAAAGTTCAATATTTCAAGTTAGACTTTAAGACATTTAATATATTAATGATTTCTACCTTAAGCATAAATTATGTAATAATGGAACTAAATGCCTTAAAGTGTTAACAACTTTACCATACAACATACTAAAAATAAATAAATAGTGGTGGCCATTGATTTGTTCCCTGGTATTTGACAGTATCCTGCTTTGGTGCAGTTTTGTTCAGGAAATAACTAGAAAGCAGTGGTGAACAAACTGGGCCTAGAGGAACGTGCCAATACTCACAGCTCTTGGGAGGCTGATGTTGTAAGACAGCAAGCTTAAGGCAGGTCAGAGAAACTTAGTCCTGCTCTCTCTCCCTTGCTTCCAGCTCTGCTTCCAGCTACTAGACTCCTTTCGTGGTCGCGCAGAGGGCTGTTGTCTAGGACGGTGATCTGTAAGTTTTTCCCTTTAGAGAAATAACCCCTTTATTAATCATAATTCCAAACTGGTGTGGGATTGTTTTGTGACTTACGCCTTCATAGTTAGACCTTATGTAAACACGAAAAGCTAAACAGTTTTGGGGGCCTCAAGAGATAACTTAGTCAATATAGTCTGCTGGATAAGCATGGGGACCCGCACCCATGTCTGAGCTGCGCGTGATGGTCTGTATGTGTAACCCCAGAACTACAGAGGTGGAGATGCTGGATCTTGACCTCACAGGACAGCTAGCCTTCGCCAACAGGTTAGCTGCATGTTTAGCAAGAGACTCTGTCTCAAAACTTGAAAAGAGGGTGACAGAAGACACCTGACAACATACATCCTCTTGCCTCCAAACATGCGTACAAACCTGTGAATACATATCCACATGCCCACACTCACACAAAAGCACACAGGCTCAAGCACACATGCATTCACACACAAGCATGAACACACACACATGCGTGCACACACACATGCATACACATGTACACACACGCATGCGCGCGCGCACACACACACACACACACACACACACACACACACATCCCTTGGTTTCTCTCAGGACTAGGGTAGCATGCCTACCCAAGCACTCTCTCTGTAGCTAAGATAGGCTTTGAGTTCCAGATCCTTCTGCTTCAACTTCTGGAGCTCTGGGGTTACACACAGGTCCAACTAGAGCTGTTGGAAAGGGCTGAGATGTAGCTCCGGTGTAGAATGCTTGTCTAGCAGGCAGGAAACTCTGAGTTTAATCACAGTAAAGCACCCTCTTCCCGCTCCTCAGACTTTCTCCAAAAGCAGTGCTCTTGTTAGGTGTCCCATAGGGAGCTGAGATCAAAGATCATTGCACTGCTGAGCTGGAGAGTCCTGTCAAGAACTGGGGAGCTTGACCTTTTAAACCCAAAAGGTAAGAGCAGAATACAAAAACACACTTGGAAGGGGAAAATAGCATCAGCGTCCTCTTAAATGACCCTATTTGAATTCTGAAGCTTATGGATTGAAAGATAGGATAGGGATCCCTTTCCAAATATACCTTGCTGTACTATGCAGGATGCTGAGTTTGTGTTCAACCTGAATGACACAGTGAGGTCCTGTATCAACCAAAAGCAATCAATGAAAGGAAAATTCAATACTAACAGTTTTTTTCAAGCTCACAACTGGTAAGAAAATACTATGCGATAGAAAAGAAAGTTAAATTAGAATTTGTTTATGTTAATCTTGTTCTTTTATATATTATGTAACTGAAGTTTACAGTGGTAAAATAACTTGACTAAACTTTTGTAGAGACTTAACAGACCAAAGGAGATCAAAGGCCAGATCTCCTGACTGCTATCCTAGGCTTCACTGGGAAACAGAACACTGGCCTGGGGAGATTTGAAACCCACAAAGATTTTATGTAACCATGTAATGTTAGTACATTCTAAACACATATTATATAATGTGACTAAACACATAATTTTTTGTTTTTTAGGAAGAAAATGAGCCAAATGCTATTTAAGAGGTCACTGAAGTTCAACAAATACTTACTGAGGGTTCATTAGTGTTGAGGGTTTCAGACATTTAAGGTTTATTAATGAATAAAACGAAGAAGTCCCATCATTTTACTGGTTTATATTCTAATGGGCTTAAACATATTAAGCATAATAGATCAAAGTATGGGAATTATATTACAAGTGTTACAATAAAAATGGGCAGAACAGCTGAGATGAGGGTGCCATGGGGGGTGTTTTTGAGACGATCTCTGTGTAGCTCTGGTTAACCTGGAACTCGGTGTATAGACCATCAGGCTGACCTGGAACTTGTAGAGATCCTCCTGCCTCTGGTGATGGGATCAGCCTCATTGAGACGATAGGAGATTTAGGTGTGTGTAAAATGGGTGAGTGTTGAAGTGGGATTCCCCTCTGTATGTTATAAATATGTTTCATTACCATTGGTTATTAAAGAAGCTGTTTTGGCCAATGGCTTAGTAGAGTAAAGCTAGGCAGGAAATCCGAACAGGGATATAGAAAGAAAGCGGGCAGAGTCAGGGAGAGGCCATGTAGCTGCCAGAGGAGAAAGCCGCCNTTTTGTTATATGTAATTTTACTATGTTAAAGTTAAAACCTTCCTTTTATTTAGAAAGAAAAGAGGATATGATGTGGGATTCCCCTCTGTATGCTATGATTATGTTTTATTACCATTGGTTATTAAAGAAGCTGTTTTGGTCAATGGTTTTGTAGAAAGTCAGCAGAAGGGGGGATTTGAACAGAGATATCGAGAGAAAGAAAGCAGAGTCAAGGAGACGCCATGTAGCTGATGAAGGAGAAAGATGCCAGCCACCAGCCAGAACCTTACCAGTAGGCCACAGCCTCATGGTGATTCATAGATTAATAGAAATGTGTTACTTTTTACTTTAAGTTAGCCAGAAGCAGGCAGCACAGAATTCTAGGAGCTTACTTGGTGAGAACTGAGGTAGGCATGAGAGGAATGAGAGACTATGGAAAACAGCTGATGTTTGCTATCATAAATCGGGGAAAGGCACATTGGGAGGAGAGATCTTGAACAGAAGTAACTTTGTCAACAAAACAAAAGCTACACACTTTCTATTTATGCCATAACTATGAAAAGCTAAAAACAATGTGCACAGAGGCCAGGCATACAGCTCAGCTGGTAGAGTGCTTGTATGTGCATACATCTAGCATGTAGGATGTTCACATACAGCTCAGCTGGTAGAGTGCTTGTATGTGCATACATCTAGCATGTAGGATGGTCTGGGTGGGATCACTAACCCGTGTCAATCAGGAGTGGTGGCATATGTGTATAATCCCAGCACCGGGGAGGTGAAGGGAGAAGGACCAGAAGTTTAACATCTTTTGCTATATAGTAAGTTTAGGGAGTTCAGGGCCAACCTAAAATACATAACACCCTGCCTCAAAAAGCAACAAAACAAAACAACAACAAAGAGACAAGTCTGGGGGAAAAAGGAAAGAGTAAACTTCCTTTTCAAAATTTTGACTCAGTTTCAAATATTAGAATGAAAATGTTTGAACAAAGGGAAGTTGAGGTGGGAATGACAGCCTGGTCCTGTCATCCGCGGACTCGGGACACAGAGGAAAGGGGGGTGCTGAGAATTTAGGCTAACCCGGTTAACAAAGTGACTCTCAGTCAGGAGGACTTAGAACCTGCTCCTCCTTTCCTCAAAGATAGGGGCCGGTTTGACAGTTTTTCAGCTCACTGGCTAACTGTTCTGTAATTGTATGATTTGAACGATGGGCCTGAGGTCGCGCCCATGGAAACTTTTAAACTTAATTGGCAGTGGAGAGGGCACAGTAGGGGAAGAGCTCCAGCCCAAGCACAAGGGTGTGTTAGAAGCGCTGTGGTGTTCTAATATGCAGCTGTGGTTAAGAAACACGGCTCTGCTCAAAGAGCAAACCTGGTTCCTCCCATTCCTGCCCACAACAGCTGCTCACTTCTAATCAGATTTCCCTGCTACCCAGAGCTCCAGAATCACAAATCTACCTGCAGGAGAACTGGGAACTCTGTTCCACTAGACGTCGTCAGGGGCTTTCTGCCCCTCTGTGAGGTCGCGCCAGCAACACACAGCCGCACACGTACAGGACGTTGTGGGAATGGAAGAGGATGGGAGGAGGGCACCAGCACGGGGGTGGGGGGCGGCTGGTGCTCACCAAACCCGGAGAGCAGAGCTGTCCAGTATCCACTCATGCAGTCTGGTATTGTTATGATAGAAAAGTATTCTGTCTCAATCCTCACAAAAGTCCATTTCATACACATGTGCCTGGATAAATATGTAATATGGATGAAGTGAGCTGATTGGAATAAAACAAAACAACAAGAGGTTCCCCAACCCAACCTTCGCCAACCTTCCAATCTTGTTACCTAGGGACAACCACTGTTTAATACCCCATACCTGTAAAAATATGCTCATGATGCTAATCTTGATTATTGTTAGTGCCTAAACCTCATGACACAGATTTAACACATTAAACTATCAAAATTTCTCTACCCACAACACCTAATTCTATCACTATTGTTAGTTCCCCACTGATTACATTGGTGATTTTAAAATCTGTTTCAATTCATATTTATTTCAACTACAGGTAGTCTATCCTCACCTCACAAGACAACTTTGTACCACAAACTCCTAATTTTCCATGCTTTTTTTTATATTACAGTGTTTAACACTTGCAACCAGCTCGGTGAGGATAATGAAGAGCTGCTTATTTAAAGATTGTAAATCTAAGAATGGGCGGGTGTTTACTTTGTCTCTGTGCAAACATTATTCCCTGTCCATTTCTGTCACAAAGCCATCTCAGCTGGTTTTAAATGCAGTTTTACTTCTGTCTTTAAAGGCTACTTTTATGGCAGCATTATCAGGGCAGGTTCTTCAAATATTTCCAGGGTACTATCATAGCAAGGAACTCCTTTTTATTATAGAAAATTACCCTTACATCCCTATAGTCTTTTGATCTAGATAGGAGGCTTCCAAGCTCAAGCCATTACCTGGAACTTTCAAAGATTTCCCTTCTAAGACTCTGTCCTGTTGATTACAAGTTTTCTGCTAGTCTGATTTTCACTCCCTTGTAGAGCTTTTCGGCTCTTGCTTATCCTGCTCTTCCTGAATCCCACAATGTACCTTAATGCATGGTTTTGTCTGCTCAGTGCACAATAGTAGGCTATCTGCTTGTTCAGACTGTATCCTCCTTTTCTTTGTTGTTGTTTTTTGAGACAGGGTCTCTCTATATGAGACACTGACACACTGGAAATGTCTATGGACCAGCTGGCATCAAACTCCCAGAGATCCCCTGGCCTCTGCCTCCCAAGTGCTGGGATCAAAAGCATATGCCACTAGCTGCTTCTTACTTTTTATACATTTTCTTACCATGCATTTCATCCAAAAATCTTCTATTCTCACTTTCTGAAAAAAAATACATAAAACCTGTTATCTTTTGCTGCATGAGGTGTCTCAAATTTTCTGTTTTCTTATCTTATAGTAATGCATACAGCACCCATATAGAGTTTACAAGCTATAAGATATGTATCTCTCCTAACTTCTGTTCATCCGTTCCATTCAGTTCAAAAGACATTCAACCTCAGCCCTTCTGAGATCACTTGGCGGTTATCTGTGTCTTCTACCACAAGCCAGGATCTGCTATACAACAGTGGACAAAGAAATGAAGTTCTGACCTACGAAACTAACTTTGTATCAGAGAAAGGAATAAAACATTAGAATAACACATGTCAGGCATAGCTGTAGACTGTCTGCAACTGCAGCTTTCTGATTGGGCACACAGCTTTTCGTTCAGTGATAGGATCTTACAGTGTAACTTGGGACTTTTCTGAATCCTACCCACATTAAGGCCTTTGCTCTCATGATTCTCTAGAGTAACCTGTATGAAACATAATGCAGGAAATTATTTTTCTTCTGTAAATTCTCTGCAGCTGAACTGGATTGTTCAAAATTTAACAAAATCTTTTAAAAGGTTTATTTAAGTGGGAAGCCTCTGTGGGATTTCTGTCCCCCCCAAATCAAACTGCAGGGCCAAACCTCACCTGGTCTTCAGCACAGCTTCTATCCTTGTTTTGTATGGAATCATGGATGTTCTCTTAGTGCTACCTACAGTGGAAGGTTGAGCTGATGACAATTCCAGCATCATCAGATGCTGACCAAGGTTTTCTGTCCTGTCCTGTCCTGCAGCCGTTAAGTCCCAAAGAATCACACGGAAGTCTCCATTAATTATAAACTGCTTGGCCCATTAGCTCAGGCTTCTTATTAACTAATTCTTATATCTTACATTAGCCCACAATTCTTGTCTGAGTTAGCCACGTGGCTTGGTACCTTTTTTGGTAGGGCAGTCACATCTTGCTTCCTCTGAGGTTGGGTCACGACTGCAGACTGAAACTTCCTCTTCCCAGAATTCTCGTTGCCACGCCTCTACTTCCTGCTTGGCTACTAGCCAATCAGTACTTTATTAAAAATAATACAAGTGACAGGATAAAAGACTATTGTCCCACAGCAATCAGAGGTAGGCACAGCTGCTTATGGTACCAAGAAGAATCAATGCCCTAGATGATAGCAAATTTGAAAGCCACCTCTGGCTTTAAGTTAATAAAATAATACCCTTCCTAGAATCTTTCCTGGAACTCTCTGAGTATTCTGTGATCAAATTACTGGCTTTTCTGAAATGGTCCACTGCCAGTTGTCCAGAGTATACAGAACACAACTGTGTGTTTTGAATGATTAAAATACTTGTTTGTAGAAAATGCAAAAACATACTATCTTGGCTCCCACGTGCATTCTATAACACAAAATACCACAGATTAGAAGGCATAAACACTAGGAATTTGTTTTCTCATAATTCTGACACATTCAAAACGATAGGGGCTGGAGAGATGGGTCAGTCATTAAGAACTTAAGGGCAGGAGTTGGGCTCCCAGCATGGGTTGGATTGGGCAGCTCCCAAATGCCAAGCACTTCAGCTTTAGGGGAGTCCCACACTCTCTAATGGCTTCTGTATGCTCCTGACTCATGGACTCATTCCTGACCCACATACCCTGTATAGCAGTGATTAAAAATATTCATTAAAATACATTAAATACAAACCAAAATAAACTTGAAATTTGATGTGTCCACTTTATTTTTTTCTGCAACTATTGAAAAGCAAAAAAAAGCTACAATTTAAAAACGAAGCCATAAAGGAAAAATGTATAAAAAGACAACGGCATGAATATTAGAAGTGTAATCTTATGTGTCACATTGTTGATTCAAAAAACACAGCTGTCCTCTTAAAGGGCACACGAGGAATTATTCTGGAGCTACTGTGAGTGACCATGGCCTGGGAATACAGATTTAAATGACCTCAAATTTAATGGTTCAACTGGAAACAGTTTCATGAAGATTTACAGAACAAAGAAATCAAGGCACGTTTAAAATACATTGGCATATTTTACTAAAGTACATCAGACCGGCAGGCAGGCTGGCCAAGATACAGAAAGCTTTACCTTAGTCTCAGGATGCTATCTTACCACATTCTTATCTTTGGACTGGTGAAAGTAAGTGGTCTGCTAAGTTTATAGGTTGCGAAAGGTATTTTATCTCCTAGTCACAAGGTTTTTAGCACACACATAGAGGCGGTCAAGTCAATGGCTATTCTGCAATGCTAGAACTACCCCACGATCAGGTGATGAACCTCTGGCCCTGCAGCATTCCCAGCTTTCCACTGTGTAGTAGCTATAGTCAGTCAGTCTCTGCAGACACAGCTAGCTTCCTTCCAGAAATCCTCCTTCCCTACTGGTAATACATTAAAAGTAAAATGAACTGCCATATTGCTATTATTTCAAAGAGGAGAAGAACATAGTTCAAAAACACTGGTGAATACACTGCAGGCTGAGTTCTTTCTTTTTCTTTTATGAGGCAGGGTCTCTCATAAAGCCCTGGCTGTCCTATGTAGACCACGCTAGACTTGAACTCACGGAGATTCACCTGCCTCTGCCTCCCCAGTGCTGGGATTAAAGGTGTGGGTCACTGCGCCCTGCCAGGTTGATTTGCTTAAACACCCAGACTCCAACATCCTGAAAAACTTAAAAAGAGTGCTTCTTTCAAAGACAGAAATATCCACGTGTTTTAACTGTCCCAAACAATCAGGACTTCCTGGGAGGTGGACTGTTCCCTGTGTAGAACAGCAGGTAGTCAATTGCTTCTAGGGTGTCCACCCTCACCTCTCCACTTTGGACAAATACCAAACAGAATGTACGCCCGATCCAGAATTTCCCTGCCTGCCAATGGAATCGCAGACACCTGGAGGAACACAAAACACTTTCTGGCCCTGCCCCTTTCCCCAAACGTCCCCGCAGGGCCGAGGCCTTCCCCACCCTGGGGACTGTGCGGGCCGCGCTCTTTAAGGAGGAAGGCTGAAAGCGGCCAGGAGCAGCGCCGGG
>LOEQ01007502.1:16079-39158 GCA_001685075.1 Bramus lutescens | reverse complement strand
GCCGCCCGCTGGGCCGGCGCTGCTCGGAGCTCCGGGGACACCACTCTTTTCTTGTCCCCGGACCAAGAGAGTGGCTAGGCCGGTGACGAGTCGGTTACATGGAGATGGTAAATGTGAAAGCCCGTGGAGAGCCTCTTCTACGTTTTTATCTTTTAAAAATTGAGGAACATTAAAAGTTGCTGGCTTGAAGGGAAGTGGAGAAGGATGTGTCGTGTAGTGACAAGGGATGTGGCTAAGATGTTAGTAGTTTTAAACCGTGTGAGGGTGGAGACAATTGGGAAGTGGCAGTTTTATACTCAAATTATGATGAAAGTTTCTCAAGGTGAGAAGAATAGTTTTAAATATGAATGAACGTGTGTGTGTGTGTGTGTGTGTGTGTGTGTGTGTTCTAGATCCGGTACAATTGAATAACACTTCAGAGAATTACAGAAAAGATCAGAGTACTAGAAACTCGCTATCAACAGTGTGGGAAAGAAATGTTATATTTAGTAAGGACTCCAAGACCCGGTTTTACATGTATGGATGGATGTCACAGAATAAGGACGTGTTAACACTTGGGTTTTGTTTGTTTGTTTTGCAAAAAAAATGAAACTGATTAAAAGTTGTTTAATAACGCTGGGCGGAGGTGGCACATGCCTTTAATTCCAGCACTCGGGAGGCAGAGTCAGGCGGATCTCTGTGAGTTTGAGGCCAGCCTGAGCTAGTTCCAGGACAGGCTCTAAAACTACAGCAAAACCTTGCCTCGAAAAATCCAAANAAAAAAAAAAAAAAAAAGAGTTGTTTAATAGAAACTCATAGAACTTAGGTGAACCATTAGGTGGAAAGGATATTAATATCAGTAACCTCTAAGAATACTAACCTTTCCGTCTTTACAAATATGAGCCACAAGTCACAGTATTTGTGACTGTCATCAACACAAATCACGGAGATTATTATTTAATATAGATAAATGCAATGTGTATTTAATAACATTCATAGAAGAGGCTGCAAAAGGGCAGTGAGGGGCAGAGAAAGCGCAGACACACCTGCTGTAAATGCAACAAGCTAGGTCTTGTGTCACAGGTTGCTGGATGGATAATGTCTAGACAGATTGTAACAAACGATTCACTCTGAGTGTTGTAGAAAGAGGGTGTAGTGAAGATTTGAAGCCCCTCGGGAAACTACATTCCTTTTAGAACTTAGCCCTCTGAAAGCCTGCTGGCACCTTTGGCATGCTGTTGAACTGGAGGGAGAAAGCTTGGAATTCACACTCTTGTTGCTATGTGGTAAATACCATATGCTTTTCTCTGTGAAAAGAAACTTAGGGGAGGGAGTGAAAAGTCTTCGCTATATTTTGGTGTTGAGAGAGAAGAAACCATGCCTAGTATATTATCACTGTTAAATGTATCCTTTTAAAAATATTTCTGGTAGGGCTAGGATTTTTTAATTTTTTTTTTAATTTTTGCCAGGTCCTTCAGGACAGTTTCTAGTCTTATGTGTTTCGTTCATTTATTTTTGTGTTGCTGGGGATGAAATGCAGGGCCTTGCTAGTGAAGCAAGGGTTGGGTTAACATCTGCAGCACAAATGCTGTCTTTGATGCAGCTTTTGCACCATTTTTGTGATTACAATTACTTACAGTTACATTTGGGGTTTCTCCAGAGTCCGCATTGATAGGCGTTTTGATATATTGTCACGTAAATTTCTCAAGGGGAAAAGCTTCACACTTCTATTCTGGAAGATAAAATGTGAGATTATTTTTATTTGGCACATGAGAACCATTTTTTAGTGTGGCAGTGTCAATTTGATAAAACTTAGACAAGTGATTCCAATTCCCTTAGAATTGAGGCGCAAAGGCATTTGTATTTGGTTGTTTAGAAAAGCATTGCTGATTGAGTAGAAGTCTTTTTATTACCAAATATTATGCCTATACTATCTCGTTTAGAAACTTTGGACTGAAGTGTTTCAAAAGCAGAAAGTAGAAGGCTTCCAAAATTATAGCAAATGATCTTTAATGTCTGACAGTTTGGTAACATTTTTGCATGCATGCAAAATGCTGTTCTTTACTGGTTCCTAAATGTAATTTTATAAAATTTGCAATTTTATTGGTGTCCTGAATAAAGGAACAGTGAATTAAAAAAACAAAACAACCTCAAAATAGTTTGCCTTCAATAGAATATTCATCAAGTTGGAAATCCAAGTACAGATGAACACTGTTCATAGTTCTGAACTCGAGCACACATGTCCTGTAAAACATGCAGCAACAGCAACTCCGTAACTTAGGTGGTGCATAGTTAGTTACTAGTGCACTTAGATTTCATTAGTGCCTTAGGCCAAACCATTCAGTTAACCCGAGTTTGGGAAATGTATTGCCTGTGCTTTGCCACTCAGAACGATTATACTAGTGACTAGAAATGAGGAGTTATCTAGACCGTGTAATTCAGGTAAACTAATATACAGAGAATGTAGAGCCACTAGACCTTCGTTCTTTTTATCCTCAAGTCTTAGGAGATGCCTGAGTCAAACTTCTTGAGATCCATACCAAATTCAGCAATATTTTAGAATACAAGATTGATGTACAAGAGTGAATTATACTTGTATACAGCGATATTAGGTAATCAGAAAGTGAAATTAACAAAATAGTTCCATAGGCTGGGCAGTGGTGGCATACACCTCTAATTCCACTACTCGGGAGGCAGAGGCATGTGGCATCTTCGAGTCTGGGGCCAGTGTGGTCTATAGATAGTTCCAGGACAGCCAGGGCTATACAGAGAAACCCTGTCTCAAAAGACCAAATAACTACAACTCCCCCCCAACCCCCCCAAAAAAAACCCAAATAGTTTGACTTAGCATAAGAAGTGAAACACTTAAGAAAAAAAATGCAAGAGTACTCATTAAAAAGCAGTAAGCCTTAGAAGAAATCAGTCTCCATGTGCTGCACGATGACGTTCCAGGCAGTGACAGCCAGAATATAGGCAGTGCTTCCCATAGATGGATGATTTTTGTAGTGACGTAGCTGTCATCCTTTGTATGTTGTCATGGGATGCAGATGCCTGGTGTGTTTCTCAGAACGTCTTCGCTCAAGGCATGACTGTACATGGAAATGTTTGTAGATTCCTAAAGTGGGTCTGCGGGTCAGGGCAGTGTCGTAGAGATAAACTGCCTCTTTCGCACCAGTTGATGTGTGGGGAGTAAAGGGACCTGGAGTAGTCTCGCAAAGGTTACAAAGCAAAGTTAGAGGACTCATGTTTTTGGTTATAAATCTACTGCAAAGCGACAATAACCAAGAAAATCTCCAACTGGCATAAACATAAGCACCAGTGAGTGGAGTGGAATGAAATCGAAAGCCCAGAAATCATTCCATTTCTGGTGAAATAAGTCTGATGCGGGTGCATAAAAACAGGAAATGGATGTGAGTTTCAGAAATTGTAGTTCAGTCGCATCCCACAAAGATCTGCACAAACATAAGAATAAACCTGTCTGCTTGCTCACACTGCACAACAATGAAATCAGAAAATTCTTAGATGAAAACAGTGAATATTTGTGGCTGTGAGTTATGCAGTCATCTATTACATACGATATTGAAAGCACAGCACAGAAGAAAAAATACATTGGGAGTGGTCAGAACTTAAATGAACGTAAAGGATACCAAGAAAGTGAAGAAATAGACCATCAAGATGGTGAGGGTGCTTGCTGCTGCGCCTGTTGATCAGAGGGATCCCACATGGGAGAAGAAAATGGACTCTCAAAATTTTTCTGATTTACACATACCACAAAAGCAAAATAAAAAAATCCACAAAATAGGAGAAAATGTTCACAAGCCATATATCTGAAGAAACTTGAATCTAGAACTTAGCAGTTCTAAACCAGGCAAAGGATTTGGGGAAAAACAGAGAGACAGAGACAGAAAGAGAGAGAGGCAGGGAGAAAGAGGATAAACAACAAACACGTGGGAGCGATGGTTACATTCTTAGGGAAATATAAATCAAAGCTACCGTGTGACGCTACTAGGGATAATGGAGAGCTAAGGGTTGTGGTATTTAGTTGAGGGATAATTCTCAGGAGGGCTGGAGAGATGTCTCAGTGGTTGAGTGCTTTCTGTACAAACACGAGGTCCTGGCCGCAAATCTCCAGCAATCTTGTTAAAACACATGTCCGTGTGTTCCTCTGGATTTGGGGAGGCAGAGATGCTGGCTGCCGGTGTAGCTCAGGATTCAGGGTAATAAGGCAGGGTGGCAGAGCCGGACACCTTCCTGCTCGAGCCCCAGGCTGCTTGTGGGCCCATCATCACACAACCTGTGTACATACATAGTGAACACATAAAGAATAAAAGTGAATACTGAGATTTTCTCTGAAGCTAGTGTTGATTACAATCAGAAACTGGATTTATTGACGGGAGCCTCACAAAACTGGAAATGGACATTAGTTTCAGCTAGTGTTAGGGCAAATGGGTCTCTGCAGATGCAAGGATGGACTGGCCCACGTGGTAACCAGACTCCTCAGAAGGGTTTAGTGCATTAAATAAAGATTAAAGATTTTAAAAGTAATAATGCTTCATCTGTTTACCTTGGTCTTGGGCCCTCAAATGGCCTATTCTCTTCTTAATGTTGAGTGTCTTGAAAGCCATTTAGTTTTCTTAGTTAACAGAAATTCTAGAGGACATTTATTTCTAGTTTCTTAACCTGTCTAGACTGTGTGTGCACGTGCGCACACACACACAGAGTATAAGAGGGCACAGCCAATGAAATTAAAAAGCACTTACTCAGGAATTTTGTGGAGTTAAGAAAATATCTATGGGTTATTTTTACGTCTCTTTCTGGCAGTGACCTGATGAGTTTTCCTAGACTTGTGTACAGGAGCATGGATGAGAGGTTCTTTACTGGAGCATGCGTCCCAACACATACTCTGACTCTTATATATCTATCTGTTCATTTTCTTTCAGCAGTGTGTCCTGTTTCCTGGAGGGAGTGATCTAGATGTCCCAAACACGACTCAACACACCAGTCCCTTACTCTTGACTCTACAGTAGCTGCTGGCCACTGTAGAAGAAGCTCCTCTGACCAAAGCTGGCAGCAGCTCTAGTCTGTGGGCACAGACGGTTATTTAGAACCAGTGTCAGGAACATCACATCCACTTAACAAAATAAGCCACCACTACCACTAGCAATAGCAGAAACCAAGAAACACAGTGGCTTCCCCTTGAGGCCTGTGACCTTCTCAACCAAGAACTTTCTACTTGCCTATAGTAGCAACTGTGAGTCTATATGTAGAGGGCTCGTCTCAACAGAAAGCAGCTTGTTGTCCCCAGAACAAACCTGCCTCTATTGCATCTGTGGGGAATCTCGCCTGGCCGGTCAGTGTTATAGCATGTAGGGCCCGCAGCCAAGTAGGGGATGCTGACAGTTTTCTCTCAGCAGCCTGCATGCCCTCTTCTAGCACTGTGAGGGGCTAGCCAGCCTGGAGGAGCCATCTTTTCCAGTTACAGCCAGAATTATCTCTCCTGTAACCAAAGCATGTGATACCTTCAGCAGTAAGGTCTTACTGTCTAGTTCTCCTGCACGGTCAGCAGCAGTGTTAATTACTTGCATTATTTGGGGGGCCCCTGGAGCCTTCTTGACCAGTAGCTTGTAGGGACATAGCCAACCTCTGGGCATTGGGATTTTCATTCAACAGCCTATGAGTTCGGGAGCAGCTTTATTTACCCACATAAGGTAGTGCTACTTAAATGCTGTAAAATGTGTGTGCATTGGTAGAGGGGTGCATGGAGGCCAGGGGAGGGCACTGGGTATCCTCCCATATCACTCTTCCTTATTCTTTTTGAGGATGTGCTGCCTTTAACAGCTGTGCACACAGGTTGTCTGCTTCTGCTCTGTAAGAGGAATCAGCCAGCGGCTTGAGAGTGGCGCTGTGAGAAGCAGCACCGTCTCACCTCTGCCATCCATGTGTGAATGTATCTCCATCCACATTGGTCAGGCTGGTGTCCAGATTGACAACAGCTTGGAACATGGCACCCAGCCCGATGGCCAGGTGCCAAGTGATAGAACTAGTGAGGGAAGAGATGACTCTTCCTCAGTGAGACAGGTGCTGGCCAGCATGTGCCCAGGCAGTGCTCATAGGCCTGCAACCTGTGCTTATTGATAAAGTTCATGTGGGTTCCTACCGCCAGCTCTTCCACCCTGAACACAGCTCATCCCAAGCACGGAAGGTGCTGCCAATAGCTGTCTATGCCTGTGGCCACCACGCCACTGACAAGGAGACCTTTTCTTGGACAGAATTCGCAAACTGGCTGACCAGTGCACGGGTCTTCAGGGCTTCTTGGTTTGTCCTAGCTTTGGTGGGAGGCCTGGCACTGGGTTCACCTCCCTGATGTAGCGGCCCTCTGTTGATTATGGGAATTCTCTATTTACTTGGCTCCGCAAGTTTCCGCTGCTGTGGTTGAGTCTTGCAGTTCCACCCATTACCCACACTATACTGAAGCACTCTGACTACCTTCATGGTAGACAATAAGGTCATTTATGACATTTGTCATAGAAACCTTGACATTGAGCGCCCAGCCTACGCTAACCTAGAGAACTTAGTAGGTTACACATTGTCTTCTATCACTTGCCTCAGACTTGATGGGGCCCTCAATGTTGACACGACAGAATTCTACAACAACCCGGTTACTTACCCTCCAATCCACATCCCTCCGGCCACCTATTCCCATCATCTGGCATGCTGTGCCGTGGTGATGTCCCAAAGATGTCAGTGCTGTCATGGCCCTCATCAGAACCAAGCGTACCGTCTGGTGTGAGGACTGGTACCCCACTGGCTTCAGGGTGGGCATTAACTACCACCCTCCCACTGTGGTGCCCGGTGGAGACCTCTAGTCCAGAGAGCTGTGTGCATGCTGAGCAACACCACAGCCATCGCTGAGGCCTTGCCTAGCTCACAGGTTTACTCTGATGTATGCCAAGCATATGTCTACACTGGTGTGTGCGTGAGGGCATGGAGGATGTGGAGCTCTCTGAGGCCTGTGAAGACATGGCTGCCTTAGAGAAAGATTATGAGGAAGTTGGTGAGGATTCTGCTGAAGGAGAGAGCGAGGAAGAGATAATGCTAAGTTAAATGTCATAAAGGTGCAGCTCTTACAGGGACATTTGTTCTGATCTGACATAGAAAGCTGTGGTCTGGTCAGTTAATTTTGTTTGTGGCGATGTGCGTTTTCGTAGTTACTGACTTATGCTTTAAACATGAATGATTTGTCATAGACCCAAGGAGTCCGTTTCATTGATGTGTTTTCAGTAAAATATTCTCAGTCTTTAAAAAAGAGGGCTATAAGTGTTAAGGGGCAGCCTTTTCTTTCTAGAACTTAGGGAAGCTTAGTGTATTTAACAACTTGTACTATCCTGGGCTAGTGTATTGGAGCTCCCTGAAGGGACAGAACTGATGGAATAGGAATATTAAAAAGGTATTTAGTAGTTGATTTATGTGGTCCAGGAAGTCAACAGTGGCTGTTTCAGACTGTAGCTGCTGAGGCCGTGAGGCTGGATGACTCAGCAGTCCCATTGTGGCACTCTAGTCCTGGAAGATTCCTGAGAGCTACTGGTCTTAAATCTGTGTTGGACCCCGAAGAGCTGGTTCTAAATCAGTGGAGAAATGCTGTGGCACCCGGATAGTAGGTGAACTTGCCAAGCAAGATGAAGGCAAGCAGGCTGAAAAGCAAGTTTCCTTCCCGCCCTTTTGTCTAGACTCCAACTAGAAGGTGTGGCCCACATTTACAGTGGGTCTTTATGCTTCAAATAGTCTGGTCAAGAAAAATTCCTGAGATCCATTAGCTACTACAGTTAGGGTGGGGTCCCTGAAGGTTACACTACAGGGGAGATAGAAAAGTCCTGCCTGGAATTCTCTCCATTTACCAACCTTCTAGTTCTCAGGGGAAAGGCTTCCCCAGTGCCAGTGTTTCAGCTCTGAAGGAAAAGGAATCCTGGCTGTCAGGAGCCGAGGAATACCACAGTGTCACATTACACAACAAACCTCACACAGGAAATTTATTGGGAGGGAAAACACAGGAGTGTGCCTGAGTTTATATAGGGTTGATGGGCAACAAACCAACTTCAGGATGGCTTGGGATTGGAGGAGTTTTTTATTTGTTCTTGCCTCTCCCTCCCCCCCACCTGTGCCTGACCATTATCCGGCCATGAGTGGCTGGGAACACAGCTAGTTGAGAGGTAGGTAGGGTTGGCCTTTGGAGCTCCTCAGACTCAGACAGAGAGGCTTGACCCCTCTAGTTGGTAGGCCCCTCAAGGGATGAGGCAGGGAGGCCAGAGTAGTGGTAGGGTGGAGCCTGAGCCTATTGGCTGGAGGACTCCAGGGGCGGGGCTTACAAGGAGTCTCTAAGTGGGCTGAGTTGGTGTGTAGCTAGGTTAGCTTCTAAGATGAACAATTTCACCGTCATTTAGAAAGTCATAATGACACAGATAGTGTGTATTAACCCTTCCAGACGTAATTGATGCTAAGTATGGAAAGTAATTCAATGATTCTACTGTGAAGTAACCTAAAAAACTGAGTTTATTTATTGAATGAACATGTCAGAATATTAAGACTAGTTTCTAAAGAGGCAGTTGGGAAATAGGGATTAGAAGACAACGTTAAGGTCTTTTCTACTTGAAAATGTGTAGACCTCATTTCTTTTACCAAAAGGCCCACTTTTGTATAACAATATTTCCTTAAAACACCCATGACTAGGGCTGGAGCGATGACTCAGCTACTAAGAACACTGGCTGCTCTTCCAGAGGATCTGGGTTCAATTCTCATCACCTACATGGCAGCTCACAACCGTCTGTACCTCCAGTTCCAGGGGATCTGACACTCTCACACAGACACAAATGCAGGCAAAACACCAATGCACACGAAATAAAAATAATTTTAAAAAATTTTATGACTAGTTCTGCCTTACAGGTTTATCTGTGTAGCCTTGGCTGTTCTGGAACTTGTTCAATAGACCAGTCTGGCCTTAAATTCAGAGATTTTCTTGCCTCTGCCTCCCAAGGTTGGAATTAAAGTTGTGTGCCTGGCTGAGGAAAAAAAAGTAGAGGGCAAGCTAGCCCCTCCTCGGCATCCCAAAAAATTACAAAATCTCAGATATAATTTTGTGTGGTTGGTAGAAGCTCTTGCTCGCCCTTCCTTTCCCTCTGTGTGTGTGTGTGTGTCTGTGTCTGTCTGTCTGTCTGTCTCAAACAATTTTTTTTTCTCAATGGTTTCATCCACTGGCATGGAGCTGTTCAACCGAACTAGACTGGCTGGCCAGTGAGCCCCAGGCATTGAACACAGTGCTCAGCCTTTTTATGTGGCTCTGGTGATTGAACTCAGGGCCTGATGCAGCCAGGTGCTTTAAACTAAGCTATTTCCCTAGCGTGGAAAAAAGCTTACTCAGTAGTTAACTTGCTTCCAAGATATTAATATGAGATAAATGGCTACTTCAGACTTGTGGACTTGAAATGTTATACTATGGAAAGCATTATTTAACTGATGGATATTTTATTGTCTAAGTAAACTATGAGAAAAAAATTGGGTTTTATAAAACCTAAATTAACTATAATTTTACTTTTTTTTTTTTTTAAAAAAAGAGACTATAGTGATACTGAAACTGAAGGAGAGATTTTCAATTCCTTAGTGCAATATTTTGGTGATAATTTGGGGCCAAAAGTTAAAGGGATGCCATTGGTTGAAGAAACTTCTTTACTCGAAGATTCATCAGTGACTTTACCTGTGGTAATAATTGGTAAGTTACTGTATTTTATTTCTTAAAGCTAGTTACTACTTTTATGGCTTTTATAATTTTAAGGTGTGTATGTTCTAACATTCTATTGAAGAAGCTCTCCACCTTAACATAGTAGAGGTTTGCATGTTCCTACCATAAATAGTGGTGCACATCTGAAGTGATGTGTATGTTAGTCTGATAATTTATTCTATGTTCATAGATAGGAAGCCTCAAAAAAATGTAGACATGCATTAAATTGCTACACTGTGCCTCACAAATACGTACAACCATCATGTGGCAATTAATAAATGTCTTAAAAGAACAAAAATATAAGGAGATGCTTCTGTGAAATGGAGACAGATAATTAAGGACAGAATTATAAAGTATTAAGCTGTTTGATTTGTTAAAATAACCATCACCAAGTCTTTGGAAAAGCATTGACTTCTATGGTAGAGTCCATGCTGGAATGCAGTAGCTTTTTGTTGAATTACCGATAGTAGCAGTTAATGGTGACCAGTGTTACTAGAGTTCTGTGGAGGGCATTCTGTGTGCTTTATCACTGGAGCTCTGTGGCATTGGTTAGACACCTGTGGACATGAACTGACAACTGCTGTTAGTTTGGAAGTCATGCTATTTGCAGTGATATTGTGGTGCTCTGCTGAGACAGCTATGATTACCTAAAGTATTATTTCACTCCTGTCCTTTGTATCGCCTCAACAGATAGGATCTACAACTATTACAATCAAGGTGTTCAATAATTCAGACTTTTGAAACTTTTGATAATTATATGCATTTAATTACCTGCTATTTATATTTTCATCTAGTGCTCAAACTTGAGGAAGTCAGACAAGACTTGCCTCAAGATAGCATTGTGGTGGCTATTCTGAACCGTTGCCTTTCTAAAATGTTTTAGAATACATATTTAAGTAAGCTTACCGTTAATGAGTTGTTTTTGGAATTGCATTAAGTCTACAGATCAGGTTAAAAACATACAGTAATTTGAGGCTTCCTATTTATGAACATAGAATAACTTATCATCTATTTAGGCCTTTTTAAAATAATTATTTCTTTAGTCAAAATTTTGTGGTGTTCTTTATGTAGCTCTTATACATATTTTGTTAAAATTATGCTAAAATGGTTCTCTTTTGATTTAGTTATAAATGATAGTGTTTTTTTTTTCAAATTCCATTCTTCATTGGTGTAAGAGTGTTTGACTTTTGTGTATTGACTTGTGTTCTTTAGTTGTGGCTGTAACTTGTTGTTCTGGGGTCTTGAGAGGTCAATTCCTGGGATTTTCTATATAGATAATCATGTCATTGGCAAACAGTATTTTCAGTATTTTGCTTTTACCTCTTTTCCCCTAATCTGTGTATCTTTTATTTCATTCTTTCACACCATCCATTATGGTGATGAGTATCTGGTTTTTTAGTTTTGTTTTAACATGACCTGTGTCGTGTGGAAGTTTGCCCCTTTCAAATTTACTGTATTTTTTCAACTCCCAAATGCAATGCTGTGTTTGGTCAAATGGCTTTTCATGTATTTGAGGATATTACCTGATGAATTTTCCTGATTTTTTTTTAAATGTCTCCCCTCTCTCTCTTTTTAAATGTATGTGTGCTCACAGTACTACTTGCAAGAATTGATTTTCCTTCCACTGGGTGAGTTGCAGAGATTTAATTCAGATTGTTAAGGGTGGCAAGAGCCTTACCCTGCTGAGCGGTCTCTCCTGCCTATAGTCCAATTCCACATCAGTTGTCATAAAGAAGTAGCCTATAAAATGTGTATTTCTCAAGAACAGGTCATCCAAGAGAACTAATTTTGGAAGTAGACGAGATACTGAAAGGCAGACAGAAGACAGAGGTCAGAAGTGTGTGAGTCCCAGGTTTTAGTTGACTGGAGAAGGAGGAACAGGTGAGGGGAAACGCCAACCAATAAGAGGATCAACTTATGTCATTTTACTTTTTTAAAAACAGGAAATGGACCTTCAGGAATATGCCTGTCGTATATGTTGTCAGGGTACAGACCGTATTTATCACCAGAAGCGATGCATCCAAACTCAATCTTACACAGTAAGCTAGAGGAAGCAAGGCATCTCTCCATTGTTGACCAGGTATTGTTTGCTGTGTTAGTTCTAAAAGATGTTTAATGCTGAAAGAAGATTTGCTTTATTTATGTATATTTCTTTGTTGTAAATCCTTCATTCTAAATAATGCTATTTTAGCTTTATAAATATATTCTGATGTCATATCTTAATTATATTGAATATTTGAGCAAAAATTCCCAAATTATTTCCTAGTGGAGTTTTTAAAAATTTTATGTGACCTGTGGCTGCAGGTTTATGTGAGAGAGTGAGCGCGTACCCTCATGTAGGCCACAAGTTAACTTTGGGTGTTGATTCTCCGACTGTCCACCATGTTTTTTGAAGTGAGGTCTCTTGTAGGTTTTAATCTCACCTAGTAGGCTAGGCTGCCTAGCCAGTGAGTGAGAGAAGTCTTCCATGGCCCCCTCCACTGGGCTGTGATTAGAAGCATGGCCCACCATGCCTGGCTTTCAAATGTGGGTTCTAGTAAAAGGACTCAGGCCTGAAAAAGCGCAGCGCTTTGTAGCCTGCCCGTGAGGGTCTGACACATTCTCCGTGCTGAAGTCAGTCTGGGAAGCGCTGCCTTTCTCATCCTACCAACATTCCTATGCCACGGTGTCCTCAGCTCTTACAAGGCTTTTTTTAAAGTTTCGTTTTAAATCTAAGTGTCGCCTACACTTATATTCTAAGCAATCTCTTATGAATGCGCTCACTCTCTGGAAACTGTTGAGTTGGAAGTCCTCATTCACACAACGGTCCTGGCTTTCTCAGGCTCCCCTTTCTCTCTTTTTCCTTTCTATTCAGGACTTAGAGTACCTATCTGAGGGTCTGGAGGGCCGGTCGTCCAATCCCGTGGCAGTGCTTTTTGACACACTTCTTCACCCAGATGCCGACTTTGGGTATGATTACCCATCTGTTCTACACTGGCAACTGGAACAGCATCATTACATCCCTCACTTAGTTCTTGGGAAGGGCCCGCCCGGTGGGGCGTGGCATGTAAGTATGACATTCACCTGTTTAAGGGGAAAGCCAACTTGGTTTTTGGTTTTTGGTTTTTGTTTTTTTCCAAGACAGGGTTTCTGTGAATATCCCTGACTGTCCTAGAACTCACTCTGTAGATTAGGCTAGTCTCAAATTTAGAGATCTACCTGCCTCTGCCTCCCAATTGCTGGAAAGGCGTGTACCATCATGTCAGGCTTCCAACTTGAGTCTTTAGCATACATTAATTATAGGTAGTTAAGCCAGATTTTTCTTAGTGATATAGTCCTAGAGCGTAACTCTCTACTACCTTGTATAAATTATATAGGAAAAAAATTAGCCAGGTGGTGGTGGTGGCGGCGGTGCTCACCTTTAATCCCTACACTTGGGAGGCAGAGGCGGCTGATCTCTGTGAGTTTTGAGGACAGCCTGGTCTATAGAACTAGTTACAGGACAGCTATTGCTGTTATACAGAGAAACCCTGGCTTGAATAACCACCCTTCCACACCAAAACAGGAGGACACTTTTCATAATAAAGTAAATATCTTTAATTTAGAGCTTAGAAAAACTTCGCAGGGTATTGTGAAAACCAGTGTCTATTACTTCCATGTATTTTCTTTTTTTTTCTTAAAAAGATACTTTTATTTTATGGGTGTGAGTGTTTTGTCTGCATGTATGTCCATGTACAACCATGAATGTGCTGGGTGCCCACAGAAGTTAGCAGAGGATGTCTGAGCCCCTGGAACTGGAGTTACAGATGGTTGGGAGCTGCCTTGTGGGTGCTGGGAATCACACCCTGGCCCTCTGGAAGAACAACCTGTGTTTTTAAGCACTGAGCTGTGTCCCCAGCAACTATTTCCATGTATTTTCAGGATTTAAATGAAAAAATACTGTAAATGAAAGGTTTAATAGAACAAAAGACATTTCTCACAGTTCCAGAACCTGTAAAGCCTGGCTTGAAGCCCGTTTCGTGATTTAGTGTTCTATTGCTGTGAAGAGACAAATGACCAAGGCAACTCAAGAAAACACTTAATTGGGGGCTTGCTTACAGTTTCAGAACTTTAGTACATTATGATCACGGGGAGCATGGCAGCATTCATGGTGGCACAGTGCTGGAGAAATAGCTGAGAGCCTTATCGGTGTCCACAGGTCGCAGGCAAAGAGAGTAACATTGGGCCCAGCAGGTGCTTGTGAAGCCTCCCCCAACGGGGCCACACCTAATCCTCCCAAATGATTAAGCCAGCTGGCTCGTAAGCATGCCCATGTGTGCGCCTGTAGAGGCCATTCTCATTCTGACCACCACAGGGACACCAGTTCTCCTTCACCATTTGCCCTGTGCTCCTGCTCTTGCTCTTGAAATGTTGCTGTTTGCTGAAGACGTGTTGAAATCCCCAACACTCAGTTATTTGTGAAAATCTGCCCACAGAGCTGCCAGGCAGGGAAACTTGTTCATGCTTGGTATCCGCAGATAAATAGATATGTCAGACTAGGCTGGCTCTAAACTTCCAGGGACGCAAAGACGACTTTGAATGTCTGCTTTTCCTATCTTAACTTAAGTTGGTAGGAAAGTATTGGAATTCCAGGTGTGTCCCAGCATGCCCAGTTCATGAGGTGCTGGGACAGCACAGCTGTGTGTATGCTGAGCAAATACTCTAGCAGCTGGGCTGAAGCCTCAGTCTGTGTATAGATTTTTGTTGACCTCTGTGTCAAGTGCACTAGTAATCACCATAAGTCACAGGATAGACTTACATGGTTACAGGGGCACAGCATCACCCAGGGACAGTTATACAGATACACATGCACCAAATAGAAGATACTACATGCATTGAGCTCATCTAAGAGGCTGTGCAGGGACTCAGCCTGGCCGAGTCCAACACTTCTCTCCTTCATTTCCTGAAGGACATTGATGGTCTTTTTCATCATTAGGCTGTCATTTCCTTTTCTAATGGTCACTCCTCAGAATGCATTTGCATCTTTGAAGAAGAACCGTTGCCCGTGCACTTGGACAGTGCTCTGTCACTTCTGCCCCTATCAGAACACTGTTACCCAGTGGCAGCAGGCTTGAATGGTATATACATTACATAGGATTCAAGGCCACACGGGTGTGTATGAGACCCTGTGTTAACAAATTGCATAGATAGGGACTAGAGAAATAGCTCAGTGGCTGAGAAGAGCACCGGCTGCTCTTTTGGAGGTCCTGAGTTCAATTCCTATCACCCACATGGTGGCTCACTACCATCTGTAGTGAGATCTGGTGCCCCCTTCTGGTGTGTGTGGACAGGTCACTCATCACATAAATACAAACCATTATATGTATTTTGTCTTTCTAAAACTTGCATAAATAAATAAACAAGATACATGAGACCCTGTGTCAAAAATTATACATGACACTGAATAAAATGTATTATGATGTGCCCATTCTCCATGCTGGGCTGTGTAGAAATGGGAAGTTGTGAGAAAGAAGCCTCTGTCCACAGGAGCTGAAGGGGCCTATGGTGATTGGGTAGGTATCTTGGCCCCTGGCTTTTTTGCTTTGTTTGAGCAAAGCAGAAGTAGGTGGAGGAAGCTTGAGAGGTTTACTTCTTGATAACACTAACCCAGTGCTGAGTTGAGTCTGTTTCTTAGGCAACCACTGATTATTTTTCTATTTTTAGAGATTATATTATATCCAGCTTAGTTCAGATTTCAAAATTATAATTGATAGAGAAAAGCAGTCTAATTAAAAAGAAAAAAATGTATAAAAAACCAAAATGAAAAAATAAAATTTTGGAAATTAGTGAACATTTTTTTGTTTAAGAAATAAAAATGCTGATTTGTTCTTTAACATGTATATCTTAATTATTCCGATCGTAGACCAAAGCTAGTACTGTTGTTTGATAAATATATACTACAAGTAATACCAAATGGTGAAAATATATGAAGGTCCTATGAGAGTGAAAGTTTAGAGGAAATATAAATGAGAAAACATAAGGTGCTTTTATTTCTGAGAACGGTTAATTCCGTTAATAGGATTAATTCCAGGTGCACCCGCTTTTCTGTCATTGACTATTATTGTTCCTCTCTTCCTTTTGGACTCTTGGGAACACACTTTATATGGCCTGAATTTGTGTATACATAAGGTGTATTTGTTTTCAAAAGGTAATACTGCTTTTCTTTATCTGTACTTTCAAACTAGAATATGGAAGGGTCTATGTTGACAATCAGCTTTGGAAATTGGATGGAGCTACCTGGACTTAAATTTAAAGATTGGATGTCAAGCAAACGAAGGTAAAGATCGAGCTATCCTAGAGTTCCTTGATGTGTGAAGAAAAGGGGACACAGTATCTGCATCCTGTGTTAGTTAAGTCAGAATACCCTTGTTCAGTAAAAGTCCTTTTGTGAGACAGTGATGCTGAGCTAGGAGGATGCTATGAGCCCTGTGTACGTAAAGAACTGTTTACAAGGGCTTTCCTGTCACCTTGCTCATCAGAATTTATCTTTCGTATTTAATCACCGTTATTTTCTAACTACAGACTATTTCTACCTATGCATCTACTCATGTATTATTTCCCAAACCTGTGTCAGGTTTTTAATGAATATCTGTTTATTTATATTTAGTGTATACATAAGGTAAGGTGCTTTTGTTTTGTTTTGGTTTAGTGTTTTGAGACAGAGACTCTATATAGCCTTGACTGTCTTGGAACTCACCATGTAGACCAGACTGGCCTAGAACTCGCAGAGAGAAATCTGTCTGCCTCTGCCAGGATTAAATCCTCAGGAATTAAAGGGTAATACCACCACGTCAGCAGGGTGTTTGTTTCTGAAGAGTAAAGAGTAGTGTATTTTGATTGATCATTTATAACAGTAAACTAAAACATGGGGTGTGGTTGGCTACTTGAACATGAAGGTAAATATTTAATTATAAATACTTTTAAGGAGGACTAACTGAGAAATTTCTTCATAAAAGAATACAAGTCTTATTCATTTTGGGGAAAAGAACATAAAATTCAAAAGAAGAAATTGGAAAGCCCTATCATTTCCAGGTACATGGATAAACCAGATATGAACTACTAATGCAGAGAATCTAATTTTACTAATTGAAGTATGTTAAAGTGGGAATTTACTTGATGTTTGTTAGAATAGAGATGTAAAGTTTGAATACCTCAATTCCTGTTAGGTACCCACCATGTTTAACCTGTAGAAATTTTCCTTAATTTTAAAAGATCTAAGATCTAGATCATGATGAATTCAATTAAGATTAAATCATCAGAGGACTGGAGAGGTGGCTCAGTGATTAAGAGGAGCATTTGCTGTTTTTACAGAGGACCCAGGTTCAGTTCCCAGCGCATGGTGGCTCACAGCCATCCGTTACTCCAGTTATGGGGAATCTGAGGCCCTCCTGACACTCGTGTGCACCAGGCATATATTTGGTGCACATACGAAGGTGAAACACAGAGAAGATCAATAAATGGAGCAAAAGTTAAATCTTTAAACATTCACTTTAGGCTTTTTAAAATGGATGTATGTATGTAAAGGGTGAAAATTTAAAATCAGTTAAATTTGAATTCATTTGATAAGCAAGTGAAATTGTTCAGTATACTCTTAGATTGGTTAAAATGATTAGCAAAAGGGAAGGTGTATGCCTCTTTTTCTAACCAGAGGCACTTATCAGTCTAAATTACCAGAGGACTAAAGTGTGTGCATTGTACCCGGCTTTGTGCTGGTCCTAACCTAGGCACTGTTAGCTGCTGCGTCATCTGTCTGCCTCCCTGCAGAGATTTGTTAATAATGCAGTCTACATAATTACACTTGTATGATAAAATAGGCTTGTTTTTCAAATATATACATGTTAATCCGTTTATTACCTGAAAGTTTATCAAGCAGCCTGCTCCTTGCTTGCTTCCTTTGATCTCTAGACAGTTGGCGTGTTTCCTTGTCATAGATACATGCATGTATGGTTTATGTACTTATGTAGAATCTGGGAACCACAAATGAGAGAACACACTTGCACTTCAGAGCTTGGCCTAATCTACCTATCACGGTATCTCTATTGTATCTATTTTCCTGTTGCGTGACTTTACCCTTTTGTGTCGTGGGCGGGGGTAAGCCGTTCTCTCTATTCTGTTTCCTTTACCTGGTTTCTGTGCTGGACTCTTAGGTTGGTTCCAAAGCTTTGGGTTGTGACTAGTGATGCAATCAGTGCTGATGTGCAAATACCTCTGTGCTGTGTTGACGTGAAGCCCTTTGGGTAAATACATACCCAGGGGTGGTGTAACAGTGTCATGAATGATCTGGTATCGTGTTTGGAGACCCTCCATACAGATTCCCCTAGACCAGTGAGTGACTAGACTACTGTGTCCTTCACCAGCAGTGATCCTTTACCCATGTCCTTACTCGTATTTGTTATGTGTTTTGTTAATGACTGTACTGTGACTTTTTATTCTTTTGACTTTTGGGGGGTCCGCCACCCAGCTCCCAAATAATTCACGCATGGAGACTTATTCTTAGCTATAAACTCGTTGGCTCAGTTCGGCTTGTTTCTGGCCAGCTTTTCTTAACTTAAATGATGCCATCTACCTCTTCCCTCCGGGCTGTTGTCTTTCTCTGTAGCTTGTGTGGAGCTGGGTGGCCGGCCCTGATGCTCTCCTTTCAGATTTCTCCTGTTTTTTTCTCTCTGCCTGCTAGCCCTGCCTATCCTGTCTCCTGCCTTCCTAATGGCCGTTCAGCTCTTTAGCAGGACCATCAGGTGTTTTAAACAGGCAAAGAACCACAGCTTTACAGAGTTAAACAAATGCATCATAAACAAAAGTCACACACCTGAAAATATTCCCCAAAAAATGAGTGCCATTCTGACTAGGGTAAGAAAGTGAGAACAATGTTTTATAAAGCATGAGGGTAATTGTCAACTAGCGCAGTGTTGGAAGAACTAAGATGTAGAAGCTTCCTAGCTCGGATGGTAACCTGAAGCGGAAAGTGCTCTCCTCATAGGTTATTTCTCCTTTCCATCTACAGGAACTTAAAGGGGGACCGTGTTATGCCAGAGGAAATAGCTCGCTACTATAAACACTATGTGAATGTCATGGGTCTTCAGAAGAATTTCAGAGAGAATACTTACATAACCTCTGTATCGAGACTCTACAGAGACCAAGGTGATAATGGTAGTCAAGACAGAGATATTTCAACAAAGCGTTTACAGAACCAGAAGTCAAAGTTTATCAAGAGAAACTGGGAAATCAGAGGCTATCAGCGAACAGCAGGTGGCTCTCATGTTCCCTTTTGCCTCTTCGCTGAGAATGTAGCTCTTGCAACTGGAACCTTGGATTCTCCTGCCCACCTGGAAGTGGAGGGGGAAGAGCTTCCTTTTGTATTTCACTCACTGCCCGAGTTCGGAGCTGCGGTAAACAGAGGGCAGCTGTGCAGCAGAGCGGACCCAGTGCTGATTGTGGGCTCCGGCCTCACCGCGGCTGACGCAGTGCTGTGCGCTCACAACAACCGCATCCCTGTGATCCACGTCTTCCGCAGACGAGTAACTGACCCAGGCTTAATTTTCAAACAGCTGCCCCGGAAGCTGTATCCCGAGTACCACAAAGTGTACGACATGATGTGTGCTCAGGCTCACGCCTCAGACTCGGATGCTGTGTGTGAGTACACCAGCTTTCCTGAGCACCGTGTGCTCTCCTTTAAGTCAGACATGAAGTGCGTTCTTGAGAGCCACTCGGGACTGAAGAGAATATTTAAGCTGTCTGCAGCTGTAGTCTTGATCGGTTCCCACCCTAATCTGTCCTTTCTGAAGGAACAAGGGTGTTACCTAGGCCGCCACTCCAGCCAGCCAATAACGTGCAAGGGGAACCCTGTGGAGGTCAACACATACACCTATGAGTGTGTGAAAGAGGCCAACCTTTTCGCTTTGGGCCCTTTGGTTGGAGACAATTTTGTTCGATTTTTAAAGGGAGGGGCACTGGCTGTTACACGCTGTTTGGCTACGAGACAGAAGAAAAAGCATTTGTTTGTTGAAAGAGGAGGAGGAGACGGGATAGCTTAAAGAACATTCACAAGTACTTTACATGGACACTTAACCATTAAACATTTTTAACAGTGGTTTGCAATGTATTGGCTTGAATTAACCGGGAGAGCCTGCAGCTGCTAGTGTCTAAAGTTAACAAAGCTTGGTGTCCCAGGTTGTACTAAAGTGTACCAAGGTGTCACTCTCAGGCAGATCCAAACACTGCCAGCTTGGTATACTGCACGCTTTCATTGAACTAGAATGCTCTTTTCTAAATTGGCATTTATAAAGTCAGTCATTAAGACAGATATCATATTTAGTTCATATTGGGTCACCTTACTCTTCAAGGGATGGTCCAAGGGCCAGCAGCATCAGCTTCCTCTGTATCTCATTGGGAATTTAGGCTGACTGCATTCTGCAAGATCCCCAAGGGTTATGTGTAGTCACTGGATGAAGTGTGAAGCACAGAGGCCTACGTGAAAACGGGCCATAGAGTGTGTGCTGGGGCAGGGCACGAGGAGCCATTTCCAACCCAGGTTTTATTTGTTTTGAAATTAGCAGCTATATAAACCTAATTTATTACCAAATATGATGGTCTTTAAAAGTATTTTTACTGTTAAAACTTAGGTAGGTATTTGATATCCTTACTTGCTCATAATTTAACATTTCAATAATGCTGACATCCAGGAATCCACCAAGATCTTTTATAGACTTATTCTCTGTTTACCCACCATAACATCTAATGAATCTGATTTTCAATTCAGTAAATTGTGGACGGAACTACTTACCCTTGTGTGAACACTGAGTTAATTTCTATTAATGAAATGAAGGTTTGGGGGCATGATAAGTGCTGGAATTAGAATACTGTGTGTTTGCTAGAATTATTAGAGAGGTTAATGTGGGAAATAAGATTGTGTCTTTTTCCATTCTCAGAGATCTAACAACGTTCACTTCGAGGTAATGACAACAGCTCACACTGGTTATTAGATTTATCGCCCCTAATAGTCTCAATTGCATTTTCATACAAATGGTGAAATGTGTTAGTGCCAAACAAGATCTTCCAGAGTTCTTGGGAAACTGAAGTTTTCAAAGTCGCCCCCCCCCTTGGGGGGATGTAATTTTATCTAGGATGTGCACACTGAATTTGTTTTCAGCTTCTTAAAATAGGGGACCCCTACCATTGTGTTTCCTGCTGACTGCAGTGTTGAGTGCTCAGCTCGCTGTTGTAGCTCACTTTCAGTGTGGCCTGTATTAGTTTCTAACAACTAATTGCTTCAGATGAGGTTTTGAGTCCTGAGAACCAAATTGTTTTGTAACTGTAAAGTCTACTTCTAGCCCCTTATTGAGATGTAGCTATTTTCAGAGCAACTTCACACCTTTTTAAAATGATACACCTGACTGTACTTCAGCAGACTCTTCCTTGCCAATGTTTGAGCTCTGTCTTGGATTGGGTGTTTTTCTTTAATGTTTCTTGGAAATTGAAAATGACATTATTACAGATGTAATTTCTGGGGAAACAGAAGACAAATTGGCATTCCTTCTCATCTTTGGAGACTTTTAAACTGACCAGTAGCAAGTGTGTGTGTGTGTGTGTGTGTGTGTGTGTGTGAGAACGTACACATTTTAAGAATAAGATGCCAGAGGAGTTTAGTAAATAAACCTGGTATATGAACTCCACTTAAAAGCAAACCTCAGCTTCCCACAGTCCTTCAGTACTAGCTGTCAGAGTGCCACATTCAAGCATTATGAACTATCCTATGCTCTTAACAGTTAAAATTAATTTCTTTGCCAGAATCCCATTTACCTTTTAAAATATTAGTTTACTAGTATTTTAGTTCATCCTTTATAATGAACTAAGTCCCTGACTATTCTATGTGCGAAATAGACCATACTTAAACTTGTTCAAAGAATCCTCAAAAAGTAATCTGGTGGGAACCCCTCGGAACCCCTAAGATGCACACTGGTTGTACTTTTCTATGAATAAACATGAGAACAGTAGTATTATGAAAAAGATTTTAAAATCTGGATGTCTTATTTATATTACTACTATTGCTGTGCTAACACAAGGCAACTTACAGAAGCAAGAATTTGGGGGTTACAGTCCAGAGGGATGAGTCTGCCATTATCTCGGTGGGGAACATGGCAGCAGATACTGCAGCAACAGCTGATCCATAGAGAGAGCTAAGTCATACTCCAGAGCTACACTTCCTAATTTCCCCAGACAGCCACCAGCTGGGGATCAGGCATTCAAACACTCACAACTTACATTGGGTGGGAAGAATCTCATCAAACCACCATGAAGGATAGTCTCTAGGAAGTGATGGAACTTTCTAATCCGTTTTTAAAAGGTAAGTTCTGGTAACTCGTTTGTGAAACAGGAGAGACTCTGAAGAGAAAATTAGACTGGTTTTAAACCTCTTACCATTGAAGGAGCTTGAACCCCATGTGACCGATGTGTTTACACAGATGCCAGAGTCAGTCGGTGAGGTTCCCTAAAAGTGTTTATAACCTGATTGTTGGGACGCAAATGTTTGAAATCAAAACTTGCCATTCAAGGTTTAAGACAGAAGTAAAATACAAGTGAAAACACAAACCCTAGGAAGACAGGAGGGGGGTACGTCATAGGTGCACAGTAAATGCTGCTATCGAAAGTGTGCCGTCGCATGTTTTTACAGCAACTAAGAACTGAAAAGGCTTCAAAACCAACTCGGGAGATAAAATGAATTCTAAAAGGCTGACAAGCAGGTAAAAACAGTACTGGGCAGAGCTGTCTCAGCCAAAGCAATGCAGACTGTGAAGTAGTTTTGCGTACGAACATTAAAACGTGGTCTTAAGTACTGGGGCTAGACCAAAGTAATCCCCAAGAATAAAGAAGGGAATAGTGGGAATCAGTGAAGTAATGGGCAACAAAGGAAAAGGCCTTCAAAATCTTAATAGACGTGAACTCCGGTGATGGGAGTGGGAAAGGGGATCAGTACAGAAAGAAATGAACTGCGGGGCGGTGGTGGCGCCCACCTTTGATCCCAGCACTCGGGAGGCAGTGGATCTGAGTCGAGCCCAGCCTGGTCTACAGAGCGAGTTAGGGCAGCCAGGGCTACACAGAGAAACTGTCTAGAAAAACAGAAGAAAGAAAAACGTAACCACGAGAGTGTAGAAGAACGGAAACAGGCCTTCAAAGAGACAAACTCAAAATCGCTATAAGGAATGTGATGTCTGAATGGCTATGACCAGGTGTAACAGGGGAGAGCGGGCCCTGCTTTCTGTCCTGCCCGGCTCCCGGATGGCTAGCTTAGCCCCGAAATAACAACACACAAATTGTAT
>LOEQ01007502.1:0-12888 GCA_001685075.1 Bramus lutescens | reverse complement strand
ACACACACACACACACACACACACACACACACACGATGTTCCAGAAAGACCTAGCAAATAAATGTGTGTTGGGTTAAAAAGGAAATTACCACCCAAAAGGTGTGGCATTATTAGGTGTGACCTATTGGAGGAGGTGTAGTCTTGTTGGAAAAAGAGTGTCACTGTGGAGGTGGGCTTTGAGGTCTCACATATGCTCAAGATACTGCCCAGTGTCTCGTCCACTTCCTGTTGCCAGCAAGATGTAGCTCTCCAACACCATGTCTGTTTGCATGTCATGTCCCACCATGATGATAATGGACTAAACCTGAGAAAATGTAAATTATCCCAATTAAATGTTTTCTTTTATAAGAATTACTGTGGTCCAGAAACAGCTGACCTGAGCTAGCGGGAGCTCACTGACTCCAGATAACAGCAAGGAACCTGCATAGGCCCGAACTAGGCCCTCTCAATGTGGCGGACAGTTGTGTGGCTGGGGCAGTCTATGGGCCATGGGCAGTGGGGTCAGGATTGACCCCTAGTGCTTGAACTGACTTTTTGGAGCCCACTTTTTATGGAGAGATACCTTGTTCAGCCTAGATATATGGGGGAGGCCCTTGGTTCTGTCTTAAAGTGATGTGTCAGAATGTTGACTCCCTCTGGGAAGTTACCCTCTTCCCAGAAATGGATGGGGGATGGGGTGGGTAGAAGGTGGGNCCCCCACCTACCTTAATTGCTTCTATGTTACATTCTAACTAAAAAAGGTAAGATTGCTAGAGAAGCAGAATTTCCATGGACCAGAAAGCTTTCAGTTTGTAATAAAAGATTTGTTATACTTTCTAGAATACAATGTACAATATACAAACAGAGTTGAGATCCACTTCTCCATATTAAAATATCTGAAAAACAATTAATTCATTTCCTGTTATCATTTTATGTTTTAGGTAAAAGACAACCTCACTGCCTCTACTTTACAGACTTGAATCTTTAAGAAGAAAAGACAGTCACTGTGCTCAGGAAACCCACCAAAACCAGGTCCATCCCTCTCTGGTGTGACCTAACCACAGAATGAAGTTTGCACACTACCTCAGTCTTTTGTAGTAAGTGATATGGGATATGTTCCCACCACTGAAGTATTTCACTTTGGTCGCATCAGTTTAGTGAAGCTTACAGGATAACAGAAAAGGTTCCACTGACATGTCTACCATCTTCTAATGCAACATGAAAACCAACACAGCAGAGTAATTACACATGTAATTTCTGAAAATGTTACACAAGGAATTTGAATTAGAATGTTTCAAAGGAAGTAAGTACCATATAAAGATATAGATACAGATATGTCCCCACCCAGGGGAACCAAGTAGCTAGTAAGAGGGAACTCTGTTTATCCTTAATGCAGTTTCAGAACCTTGGAAACTATGACTGTTGTAATAACTTATTAAGAAATACATTTAAAATGTAATACATATGTATATATGTGTATTATCTCTATCTATCTATCTATCCATCCATCTATCTATCAATAATGAAAGACAAGATCTATCCATCCATCCATCCATCCATCCATCCATCCATCCATCCATCCATCCATCCATCCATCTATAGATAATGAAAGACAAGATCACAAAGCCCCCAGAGACAATATTAGCAGACAAAAGGAATGGAGTTTGTTAGCTTTATTTAGTAAGTTGAAACCTTAAACCATCTGTAATTTCTATGTATTATATTCATGTATCCCAGCTGGCCTGAAATAAATGTTTGCTAAGTAATGTGTTTCTACAGCTTCCTTTACAAAGTTCAATTATCTTCTTTTTACATTAGGATTATATCTGCAAAGAAAAAAATGGGTTAAAGGTCATTTCATTAAGGAATTCCATTAGAGGGTTTCATTTTAACAATCACATGCGATTACCAACGTTGTCCTTGAAGTTGGACGATAAATAGTTTTCTTTCTGTTTATCCCTTGGTGTTGCTTAAATGAATATGTGGTAAGACATCATCATTAACAAGAATCTTATGATGTATTAAAATTGGAACAATGGCATACACACAAGGAGTAAATGTGTAAAAGAACAACAACAAAACCCAAGAGATTAAAACATCCTCTACTTCAGTTGGGAAAACATTACTTCGCGTCTACCTAAAATGGGACTTCATTTGTATTAGAGAGGTTTAGAATGTTTACTGGGTTTCCAGAAATGTTCAAAATATATAAATTATAATCACTCTTAACAATTCCTCTAAAATCTGCCACAAAGAAAACAAAAAACAAACAAATCCAGTTTTGGATCTCATCCACCCTTTCATTTTTATCTATTTGTCAAATTAAAACTCGACAAATGTTCTGGATCCTTATTTGTCTGATTTCAAAATCTGTTCATTTAATTCTATTGTAACAAAACCTCACATACACTTTAGGCACCTTCCTTTGCCTGGATGATACCATGCACAAGTAAAACATGACAGCAGGAAATTCAATGAATATATGTTCAAATAATTAAACTGCATGAGTTCAAAACCAAACTTCTTCATATGAGGAGATTGGGCATCTCCTCAAGAACAGACGAAACAAGTATCTCATTGGCATGAACCTAACTGCATTATATGTACATTTCTCAACAGCACGGAGAGAAAGTCAAATCTTACCTAAACAGATCGTCGGCGAGAGCCTCTTCTTTCGCTTGTTGCCTCTGTACCTGTCAGAGTTAACATGTCATGAGTCATTTGCTCCAGATTTCCATAGCCAAGATGTCACTGGGCAGTTTTCCTTCTGCGGTCTCTCCGCTCACCCGACCCCTCTATTTCAGCTTCAGACTAAGATGACCACAGAACTGCGGCAATGACAGAACCGTCCAGGTAATGTCTAAGGCAACCAACACAACATCGCTAGCTTACTGAGTTCGTAAACACTCCTTTGGGCAGAAAGTTCAGCTCCGGGGTCAAGAATGATGACGGCACATGGGCTTCATTAAAACTGGGGATTTAGGGCAGCATGATGATCTGGGAGTGAGGGTGTATGCCGACAAGCCAGATGGCCTGAGTTCAACACCCAGGATACATACGACACAGGGAGAGAAGAAGCTCCAAAACCTGTTTTCTGCCTCCACGTGCATGCAACAGTATGGAAGTGCATGCGTGTGCACACACATGTGTTCACACTCTCCACAAATAAGATCTGAGTTGAAGATTAAAGAGAGGCCCAGTCACATGTGTTTAAATCTATTCTAACTTGCTAAGTCATAGCCATTGTCCATGGTTACAGTGACAGAGAGCCTGAGAGTGCAATAAACATGTCATCTTCAAACAAGGCAGCAGTATGGGCAGAAGGTCTCCCCTCCTCTTGCTTCTAAATCAGGACAATTTTTTTTTTTTTTTTGGCCACAATCATTTTCAACAGACTTCACCAAACTCCTAAAGCACCTTATAGAGTTAGAATCAGGGAAAAGCCCCAATGAAAGCTCCTTTCTCAGTGTAGTCCTGGCACATGGCATTCAATACGCCTCCATGACTTCTATCTACCAAAGACAAAACAACTCGAGTCTGACCCTTAAAATATGCAAACCTTGAATCTGGCTTCTCTCAATCACTTCATGCCTCTTCACGGACACTGTGTGCTTGTTTTGTTCATCTGAACAGAGCCACAAGAAGAATCATCTCCGACATATACAATTCCTTCTGCTTTTATTCATATTTCTCTCTCTGCCCAGAAAGACACCCTGATTTATTTTCCTACATCTAGTATTTTCAATTTATTCAATATCTACTTAGTGTCTTCTTCACGAGAACCCAGCCTTAACTTCACTGATGACAGCTTGGATCTCCTTGATTGCAATAGAACACCTGTAACAAATCAGCCCAAACCACCTGCGACAGAACTTCTACCACACACACCAACTTCTGGTCTTATAATTATCTTTGTATGCATTCTGTGAGGGACCCTTGGGCCACACAGAAGAAGAACTAATTCCTATGAGTTATTCTCTGACCTGTATTTGAGAACTGCAGCACAGCACATGTGTGAAAACACAAATGCACATGGACGCGCACACACAGGCAAAATACATGTAATTAAAAAATACACCAAACAAATGTAGGCCAGTGACCCGCACGGATTTAATCCTACACATTTTGTTTGCCCCGCACTGTGAAATGAGAAATAAAATTCCATCTTTTCTCCTTGCATTTTCTACTACAGCAGCAGAACGTAAATAGGAAGACACAGAGCATGCATAAAAAAGTGTTAACAAAAAGCTTGTCATTTTCTACAAAAAGATCTCAAAGCCTCAGGACAAAGAATACTAAATTTTTGTTTGTTTTTTCAAGACAGGGTTAAAAGAGTTAGCCAGTAATAAGCCTGGGCCATAAGCCAAACATTTATAATTAATATTAAGCCTCTGAACGGCTATTTTTAAAGCGGTTGCAGACCGGGTGGGACAAAAAGCCTCCATTTACTATATTTGTATACGTGAGAACAAATAACTTTTTAAAAAAGATCAGCAAGCACTTCAAGAACTGGAATCACCGACAAAAATATCTACAGAAAATAGGAAGAGTTGGAAAAACAAAACAGACGTCAGCAATGAAAAGATCCAAGTCCAATTTAAAGCACCATGGCTGGATGTAAACAATTAGTGTTGAAGACAGAAATAACCAAAGTTATAGCAAAGAAAAATTTAACTTGATAAAACGTTACTGGGTATTCCAGAAATCACGTCCAGGGAAAGAGGACGATGACGGTGTTCAGAGAAAGGTCGGAACAGCTGGAAGGCAGCCGACCCCCACGACCACCGCCGTCCTTCTCAGGGCTCTCTCACCTGCATTTCTGTGGCTTCAGGATTCCTTTCTCTTTACGTTAGGATTTAGCTTACTCTATTTTGGTCCCACTCGCTTTATTTTAATCTGTAATTAATTCTCTTAAAATAAGTATGGAAAAGTACAGACCAATCTTAACGTTCTGTGATGGAATAATTTCCTAAGGGTATGAGCTCAAGTCACTTAAGTTTGCTGGGCTAGGAGATGGTGCTGTGGATAAAGGAATACTGTGCACGTATGCCCACCTGAGCTCAGCACCCTGGAACCCGTATAAAAGCGAGGCACACACAAGCTACCTCTGCAGGAGGGGGCAGAGACAAGCATAGTGAGAGCTCACCAGCCAGCATGCTCAGTGAGAGACCCTATTTCCCAAATGAATAAATAGAAATAAAGACTTCTGAAATCAGCCTCTGGCCTCCGCACGTGCAGGCACACCCACGCACACTCTTACACATGCATACACACCACCCACACAGCTAAAGAACAATTCAAAGGTGAGCCCTGCCCCCTTCTGACCTCCATCTCCTGTCTCAGCCACTCCTCTAACTCTGAATTCTTCCGTGCCTGGTGAGCGATTAGATCTGATCCTCCAATGATGTGTGGAAGCCTCCCTGCCCCAGGAAATAAGACCTGGAAGACAGGAAGTAGTGAGGTTAGGCATATTTAAATGCCAACGTAACTATTATTTAAAAGCCGTAAAATGCAAACATCCTAAATCATGCACAAGTATCAACAGTGCATATATTCTAATAGTACAAACGAGACACAGAACTGTACCAGACCTACCTGTTTACAGCCTTTTCTCTCCTATTACTGTACACAGAGTTAGATATGCATCCAGGGCTTACACACTAAGAAAAACTTAATATAAGTTTTAGTTTGTAGGTTTCATTTAAAAATCTATTTAGTTTGTTATCTAGCAATCAAAGTTAACTCCTGGAAAGCAAACTATAGTTTAAACCACTATTTCTTATTCTAAGATTTTCAAAATTAACCCATAATCGTAGCATTTGAGAGTCCACGCAGGAAGATTACAGAATTCAAAGCTATCCCGGGTACACAGTGAGTTCCAGGCCAGCTCATACTTCACGTAAGACTTGATCTCAAAAACCAAAAATATGGCTGGCCCCTGGGGCAAAGGGGCTTGCCACCAAGCCTGAAAACGGGAGTGAAGTCTCGTGACTCACAGTGGAAGAAGAGACAGGCGACCCCAATACTTTGTCCTCTGGCATCTAGATACATACATGTGTTGTGGCATGTGGGGACCTTTACACATAAAGTAGGTAAACAAAAACCAAATGAATGGTTTAAAATCAAACAAGCAACAGTGCTGGCCAAGTGTCTGCCTAGCACAGGTGAGGAAGCCCTGAGTTAGACCCCAGATGGACATGGTGGTGCACACTTACAATCCAAATTCTCAGGAGGTAGAGACAGGGGGATCAGAAGTTTCAGGGGTAATGTGGGCGTGCATGCGTGCGTGTGTGCGTTTGTTTGTGTATTTTTTTTAAATGAAGTTACACTTCTCCCCAAGAGTCACAGAATTGAACAAAAACCCCAGTGCCAGGCATGAGAAACCTCCTTATGTGGTCAGAGGAGTCCAAGCAACTCCCAACATAATATAGGCATTGCCGTTGCCCTTGGTTGCCTCCTAGAAGCTGAGGTTAAGTCCCCATTGCTGAAGACACCATGCACTTCGGACACAAGAGTTGGGAGAATCAAGCTGGATTTGACATGGAAGCCTCCTTTCTGAAAGCCAACTTTCATAGTACCTAGTAGGAGTGCCACTAAATGGACCTAGTAGGTTGTTTATAGAGATATGATTTGTATGTATGTATCAATAATAACGAAAGAAAAGAGGCTATAAATCTGGAAAGGAGTGGGGGATATGAGAGGAGCAGGAGGGAGCAAAGGGGCAAACAATGTAAACACAGCGCACAGGTATCAGGCTGACAGCAGAGCACACAGCTCTACATGTACTACAACAACAAAACCGGCTATCAGTTCACTACTGAGTTGACTACTGACTTTACATAACACCCTTATCTTCACTGACTCCTGAGTTGCTGAACCCTTCCAGGTAGTCAGAGATGAACGTTAGAACCGGGAGGACCCTGTCGTCAGAGAGCCTAATTCTAGAGTTGGGGAAAACAGCAACTTCAGAACTAAGTAACCATTAAACACACTTTTTAAAAGCTCTAAATTTACTAATACTCTGTGCTATTTTTTTAGCATTTTTTTCTTAACTATTTGAAACAGAAGAAACAGCACAGGTTTCCAAAATTGCTTTTCAGATTGGTGAGATGGCTCAGTGGAAGGCACTTGCCATCAAGCCTGACAACAGTGTGCGCATGTTGGGAGGAAAGAACTGCCCTGAAAGTTGTCTTCTAACCTCCACTCACACATAATAAACAATTAATTAGTTAAAAATGCAAAACGAAACCCAGACGTTAAATACTCCTTTTATTAAATTTAGTGCCAGTGCTGTGTTTCTGACGATCTGAACCCTGCCCTCTTGAAACACAGTTCATGAAGACACTTACTTTCTTGAATTTCTTAAAATTCTTCAGTTGACCACAATCACTGAGCACGGACAGATGTCGGGAAGTGGAGTTATTAACCACCAGCGACCTAAATTCCGTCAGCAGCACTTTTCTTGGAAGCAGCTCACTGCTGTCTGGGAGTTCATCACTGTTCTTAAGTGGGGATTAAATGGTTAGAGAGGAGAAGGAAACGGAAATAACTTGACATTTACATCTACAGGAAAGGTCCAAGTACCCAAAGGAAACAGAGTTGCTCCAGGCACCTGAACTCTGTATTTGGGATCAAAACCAGAAAATGACTCGGGAGCGCTACAGTATGCACAGCTACCAAGAACGCTACAATTCACACAGTGTTTCCACACAGTGGCTTGGGTAGCACCTCACAGCAAGCTTCCTCCTTTAGATATTCTCCGGACATACCTCATCACTATCTGCTTCTTTCCCATTGACACCACGCATCATGATTATGAAATATTCCATTCTATCAGTCCCCACCTACTGTATTTATATTTTCATGACATCTAGAGACCAATTCTGAATGAACACCTGTGGTCATTAACTAATAATCTGTTCAATGAGACTCTCTGCTTCTGTCATTTACTACTATTGCACTGGTAATGAGTGCCGTTTTGCCCTGTTAATACCTACCGCTTGATACTGGAATACATTCCCAACAAAGTGGTTATAGAACACAGAACTGTAATAGATATTTCCTACTTTAGGTGTTTTCTCACTACTTCCTGCTTACTTTATTATTTGCTTTATACGATAAAAATGATGCTAGACAAAAAGCAAACCTGAGTGAGTCTGTTGAGTTCAAAATGGCTCACAAAGCAGCAGACACTACATACAACACACTCGACCCAGGAACTGCTCATGAACATGTGATGACCAGTGATGATTCAGGAGGCTTAGCAAGACCCAAGAGCCTTGAAAATGAGGACTGTGGTGGGCAGCCATCAGGGAGCATGGCCAACTGAGAGTGATCACTGAAGAAGCTCTTACACTACAAAAAAAAACTGTTGAAGAATTCAATAGGGGCCATTCAATTATTGCTCAGCATCTGAAGCAAACTGGAAAGGTGAAAAAGCTCCACACGTGGGTGCCCAGGAGCTGAGCAGTTTAACAATATGTCAGCTCAGATACCACCCTCTTAGTCTACTGAACAAGCCACTTCTCAACCAATATTGTGATGTGCAACACAAAGTGTGCCGTACACAACAACCAGCGATGATGACCTCACTGGATGGACTGAGAATCTCCAGGGCACATCATTCACCAAAGCCAAACGTGCATCTGAAAACGGTCGCAGTCACTGGTCGTTGGCTGCTGGCCTGACCCAGGACAGCGTTTTAATTCCTAGTGAGACCACTGTGTCCGAGAGGTGTGTGCAGCCAACTGATGAGATGCACCCAATGCTGCAACGCCCACAGTTACCAGATAGACAGAAAGGTCTCAATTCTCCACCACTATGTCTACCTGCACATCAGTCAACACCCCAGAGCGGAAAAGTGCTGAGCTGTGAGGCTCTCCCTTGTGCACCACGTCGTGCCAACTGACTACTACTTCATAGGAATCTCACCGACTTTTTACAGGGAAACACTACCATGAGCAGAAAATGCTTTCAAGAGCTCCTTGAATCTGGAAACATGGGCTTTTATGCTACAGAAATAAACTTATTTCTCACTGGCAAAAATGTATTGACTCATAGTTCCTATTAATAGTTTTGACTATAATGACTTAAAATGCACAGCTTGGATCTGCAATTCCTTTTACTTCTAATCCAATCTAATTGAACATCAAGACACGTCGAGTTTTTTTTTTCCTCAAGAAAGGGTCTCACTAACCTGGCTAATCTGAAACTTGCTATACAGACCAGGCTTGCTTAGAATTCAGAGTCCATCTCTGCCTTAATAGTGCTAGGATTAAAAGCAAAGGCCACAACCAGCTATTTTCCAATTATGAACTACATAATGTATATATAAGGTATGTGCACTCAGAAAGAATAAAAAGGTCCACCTGATAATGACAGAATGTAATCAGAACCTTAAGTAAACCTGGCCTGATTATTTTGGAATTTACAGGTATCATAGATCCCGTCAGAAAAGCTTCGGTCATCTTATACACAAATGACTTCCTTAAAAAATAATTTTAAAAAAATCCTTAAAAAAAAAGATAAGCTTAAAGACTGCATATCCATGTAGTACAGAGAAAAGAAAAGAGTTAGACCTAAGGTTCTCTACACTCTGGTCTCATGACCATAACATAATCTATTTCCAGAAAAGGGAAAATTACAAAATAAACCGGAATTATACAAGGAAATATTAAATAAGATGCATCTGACAGAAATTTGCATGAGAATAATCTTTTATGTCTAACGTTTCTAAGAAAAAAATAAGAATCTCCTTACAGCTGTTTCGTCTTTTGTCGACCACAGTAATTCCTTCTTGACTTCATCTTTCTTTTCTGGTTCACCTTCTTGCTAAAAGTAAAAAACACTGTTTGTAGATGTTTTTAAAAACCTTAAAAACAATTATTCTGTGCCCTTGGAAGCACATAAATTACATACTTAGAGACTAGCCAACAAAATATGGACACAACAAAAGCTATAAACTCATAGCCAGAAAACTGCATTAACAGTTCATCTATATCGCAAAAAGAAAAGGTTTTATCAAGAAGATGCTATTTCTGAGATGGCAGAATATCAATAAACTTGGTCCACCTTCCTCTATAAGCATTTACGAAGATAAACTCTCAAAAATCGTGTAAGAAAATCAATCTAATCTCATACTGAGTAAGGTTGGTTAGCGACACCATGATTCCTATGTGTGATGCTATATTTTATCAAGCTGTCCAAGTACAGGAAAATCAGTTGAGGGCACATGCATGCTCTCTATACTATTTCTCTCACATAAAGAGAATCAGCAATTACCTTAAAATATAAAGGTTTTGTTTGCTTGTTTTGAGTCAGGGTCTTATTGTATAGCCCTGGCTGGCTAGGAACCTGGTCTCAAACTCACAGATATCTGCCTACCTTTGTCTCCTGAGTGCTAGAAAAATAAAATGTTTCTTAATGCTGTACAAACAAAAACTTCTCTGCAAGGATTCTTACTAAAAACAAGTTAGTACCTGAATATAGTGGTTGCTTACTCTCTTAACTCCCACACTGTGTTTTTCCATTGATAATGTCATTCTTAGGCCCAAAGGGAACCAACACCATCCTCCACCCTGGCCGAGGCAGTGACATCGGCCCAGGCTGGGCTGTATCACGGGCAGCACTCCTCAGGAGCCCGAGAAGCTGATTTCTGTCTGCCAAGAAAAGCTGTTTACTTCTCATATCTCTTCCTACTGGAGTAGGTCAAACGGGCATCTGGCTACACATCAAAGCCCCGTGCTCACCTTCAGGGTGCTCTGGTCCCTACTAAATTGTACCTGCTATGCGTACCAAAGTCCCCACACTAGTATCCTGGCTTTTCACAACCCCCCTTCTTCCCTAAACTCCCAGACTATTCCAGTTTTCAGGCTTATATCCCCCTAATTTCTCTCTGTTTGAGAGATAGTCCTGTCTGCTAGGCTCCTCTCTGTCCCAGAGAGAGACTCATGGCTGCTTTGGACTCCCACAAACGCTAGCTACAAGCATCGTTCCCCATCTACAGAGTAGTCAGGTTGGTGATTTCACCGCACCCTTGCTTACTTATATCGGTCTGTCCTAAGATTTAAAACAGTAGAGTAAGAACAAAAGAACTATGCTATAGAACCACGTAGCACAGGAAAATAATGCTGTCTAATATTGTTATCACAAACCTTTAAATATTAAATGAAAGGCTTTGGCTGTTTTACAAAATACTAGTGGTGTCCATGGGTACATGGGGCTCAATTCTTGTCTGTTCCTGTCTGGATTCTAATGACGTGAGTGACTGAAGCTTTGAACGAGTGTCTAACAAAAGTAGGTGTTGAGGACATGAAGGAAAGGCAGAGAGCACAGACTTCTGTGACTTAAACTAGAACTACTTTTCTGTAGGCCTTCACTCACTGTGTGCAGTGGATCAACGAGGAAGAGAATTTAAGGGAAAGAAGCAAATGCCATGCATCAAATCTGAGACCAGCCTGGGTACATGAGATCCTGTCCCATAAAACAAACTGTTACTTACACTCACTCTGCTGCTTTCTGGCACCGTGTCACCACTAAGGTGACTACTCCTTCCTACATCCATCCTTGGCTTTTTTCTGACACTGACGTCTGCCTTTGGTTTCTCAACTTTCACTTGAACTTCCAGCCCCAGCTCTGCACTCTTGAGTAGCTCTTCCAATACTTCCTCTTCTATGGCTGAATCAACTTCTTTCCTTTTGTTTGGTCTAAGATATTCTGTGGAAAATGATTTAGTGGCAGGACTTGTCCCATTGGGTTTCATGTCTCTGTCACCCACAAGTGAGCTACCTGCTTCCTTGTCCACAAGCTCACTCTGAGAAGGATGCTCCTTGCTTTTCCAAAGTGAGGGGGCAGCAGGTTGTGTTTGTTCTAAAAGAGAACAAGACAGTTCCATTCTTGACGATTTGGATGAAGATATTTCTGGATTTTCTTCATCCCTTTCCCTTAGGTTTGAAAAGAAAGCAAAATCAGAGACAGGAATTTTGTTTAATTTCTCAGTCTTTGCTACTCATTCCTGACCTACTCCTGACTACAAACAGTATTACTGGAAATCAAACCTTTAGAACGGTTTGTGTGTCATGATTTCTACTCTGCTGAAAGGACTGATGCAGCATACGGAGAGCTCTGTCCTCTGCTAATGTATCATCAGAGATAAATCAATGTGAAGGAAAAGAGAACTACATAGACACACCCAAGACCCACTGGCAGAAGGCAGCAGCTTATTCAGCAGTGTAGGAAATTCATGGGCAATTAAAATTATATCTGGGACTGTAATCTGATTGGCTAATGAGAGCTGGTATTAAAAAAATTAAGCCAAACAGGCTAAATCTAGAAGCTACCACCAACTGAATACTGTAAACACGTGTGCCACATCAGAAGCACTAAATACTTCTGTTTATGCAATTGTACCACAGTCCAGAGGACTCGCACTTGGTCCTCTGCTGACTAGGTTGTCAAAGACCTGAGTGCAGAGCTGGCTGCAAATGGATGGTAGGGGAGATACAGATCTGAGGAGGCAAGAGGGGAATAATTGATGGTTGTAAACCACTCTTTTTATAACCTTGCAAGATAGGTTATTACAAAGAGAGAGAGAGAGATGATTCTGGAACTTGGGTTTGGCTAATCTTTCCTAAAGATGCAAGCACCCAGAAAATAAAGCTAAATTAGGAGGGAGGACATGAGAAAAACGAAGAGCAGTCTGTATAGTGAGCCTAGTGAAGGAGATTGGGACAAAACTAAGATTGAATTAGCTCAGAAATAAAACCACGGGGCCAGCAAGGTAGCTCAGCCTAGGGCTCCAACCCTGAAAGTCTGCAGCTGGTTCAAGGGATCCACATGGTGCAAAGAAAACTGACTCCTACATGTTATCTTCTGACCTTCCTCTCTCTCTCTCTCTCTCTCTCTCTCTCT
>LOEQ01007500.1:112282-127390 GCA_001685075.1 Bramus lutescens | reverse complement strand
GGGAAGCCTAAGCAAGTCTCACTGAGCAGTGTTTGCCTGCAGAGAATTTCATAATAGTGCAGAAATCATTTCCTGAGTCCTATTTGCCACATGATTCTATCTATACAACATTGAGTTTGCAAAGATCAGGAAGCTGAAATAATTTTATCTGAGAGTGAACTCCAAAATGCTCAGACTACAGGCAGAGCTCACTATCAGATCATGCCCACTTATTTACATGTTTGTAGTCTCCTGTACTACAGCACACATAAGGAGTCCATGATGAAGCTATTTACCGTCATGATAGCTGGTCCTGTAGAGGAAAAGCCTGACAACCCTGAGACAGGAAATACAAAAATAATGAAAATGTTCAACTCATCAACGTGCTAATTATAAAGCTATGGAAACCCTGTCCAGAAGTGGAGCCTTCATTATCAACAGTCAGAGAAGACTGGAGAAAGAGCCAGCAGAGAGGGCTCAGAAGGGACCACAGAAGGGTTTTAATACTTTTGATGATGAAAAATGGCACTGGTACATGAAGGAGAGTGCAGAAGGGAGCTGGCCAATAACTTTAGGCACAAATTCTAATGACTTAAAAGATCGTTTTCTCATTATCATTTTTCTAACCTGCATAGTGTTTTATACCAATTGTGGGAAGAGAAGCTGAGGAGAAGTGGATGGGGGAGGGGCAGAGCGGAGGTGTTGGGATGGGGCTGGGAGAAGAGGAGGAAAGAGAAACTGCTTTTGGGGAAGTAAAAGAAAAAAAAACAGAAGAAATTACGATGATGAGGGAAATATACAGCAAGGAATCTCAGGGCCAGTATCTTAGCAATCATGTAATTAAGGGAAGTTCCCTCATGGTATGCTTGTTCTACAGCTGTGAGAAATAACAAGCGATGGAATTCTCAGAAACTGCAGTAATTTAATCATACATCCAGTTATTTGATACTTGATATTTATGGGTCTTAAATAAGAAATACTCAGTTTCCTTACAAGGTCACATGACTGTAATACACGAATGTGCAGGTACAACTGGGGAACCCTATCACTACGGATACTCCTTTTCTTCAGAAATGCTTCAGAAAAGCTGGACACATTGTTAGGAATTCTAGTCTTGAAAGGCAAACACTCTGTTTTGGCAGGATGCATTACATGCTTGAGCTATATATATAAAGATTTCAAATCTTAATCTGCATAGAAAAATAATTTACTGGGTAAGAAAGAGGGCTCCCTGAGTAAAGAAAGGTGCCAGCCACCAAGCCTGGCTATCGTAAGGTGGCAGAAGAGACCCACCTCTTCAAAGCTGTCCTCCAACTTCCACAAGTGCCACGGCATGGTGCCATCTCTGCATGGACACAAATACACGGAAAAACCTCTTATAACTTATTGTATGGCATGGAAGTGATGGAATCTCATGTTGAGTGATAGTATCTACGACCACGGCTCACTTTCACCTTCCATTTTATATATGCACGACTCAGGAGAGCTGTGAACTGTAGTTTATAAAACAAAACCTCCATATTTATAGTTCTAAGAGAAGTCACCCTTTCTTGAGGTGCTGTTTTTCCCTCACCGCTCTCCTCAGACCTTGTACCCCTCTCCATTTGTCTACGGGCAGAAACAACTGACTGGCAACTGCTCCCATCTACCACCTCCTGCAGAGGTGCTCAGTGCTGTTTGTGGAAGCAGCAGACACAGGGCATGGAGCCCAGGACACAGGGTACAGGGCCAGGGCACAGGGCTGGGCCTGTGCTGTGTACTGTGGAGTCCTGCTTTCTTACTACCCTCTGTCCACAAAAAGCTTTCTAAAAATCAACAAAACAAAACAAACAAACAAACAAACAAACAACCCAATTATTCAACTGTAAAAAGAATGTATCATAATGTATAAAACTTGAAGAAAATGTAAAAGCAAAGTATTATGTAAATTATACAGAAACTAAGGAACAAAAATGGGGGCAGGGAGGAAGAGAGCAAAGAAAAGAGAAGTGAAAAACCATCTTCATAACTGAAAACCAGATCCACATGCATATGAGAAGGAAAACAGGGCACTTCAGATTCAGGGGATAAATGCTTTACTATTTCATAATTTTAAAACATACACAATTCTCTTCTTATCTTTATACATTATAAGACAAATATACACAGTGATTTTTTTNTTTGGCAAACCCAGAAGTCATTATGTAGCTGAGGATGGCTTCAAATTTGCAGCAAATCTTCCTGCCTCATCCTACGGAGTTTCAGATGGAATTACAGATGTGAGCTGCTATGGCCTGATCTATACACAGTCGCTGTAAACAAACTCTCTATACCAAGATTTAAGCACTGGCATCCAAGGAGACAAAACTTGGCCACGATGTAACTTCTGGAGAACTTCTCTTCCCTGTTCATTTCTCTGATGTCTTTAGCACACACACAGCAGGAGCTTCTCACATTTTCTCACTGAGCCAAGTATCATGAAGGACCAAATCCACTTTCATTTTCTCCAGTACTATTAAAATTAAAAACAAACAAAAGCTGTTTATAAGAAAAGATTAAACAATAATTAATAAAAGTGACTAAATGTCCCGAATGAGGGTCAGGATGGAACTGTCCATGTATGGGATTCCTGAGGCTTGGAGAGAAACAGTTTATGTCAGAGAATGTCTGGGGGAGGAGTTGTAAGCACAAGATTAAGATGACAAATTATTATGTGGGAGAGAAAAAAATCCAACCAGCATTGGAAGGCAAACCCATCCTAAATCACACTCCCAAAAGCATGCTTAGCTCTCAGTGCCATGCTCTTGAGACAACTGAATTCCTGTCAATTTTTTCTCAGAATGCGAGTGCTGAATTCTGCCTTGGTCTGCAAACCAAACCTAATGCAGTCCTGAAAGAACAAAGCCAGCACACGGCTGAGTCCAAGATAGACGCATCCAGTATCATCCATACCCCTCATGCCTTTAGTGCCTAAGAACTGCATCTCCCAGGAGATGACAGAGAAATCTTCCTGTCAGGTGCTGCAGTGTGCAGATGCCTGTGTGACTACGACATTGCCAGCATTCTGCCTAGATTCAATGTGATACAACGAGTCTGAGTAAGAACATGTGAAATGTTTATTTTATGCTAATGAAAGAAATAACTTACATTTTCAGAAGCAATGTAAGTATTTTCATCACGGGCTCTATCAGAGAAATGAACTCTAAAGTATGGTCCCGATACACACAAAACAACATACATTATCTGGATAGGTAGCAAGAACCAGGGTGGGCTCTACGGGTAATTAAGCAGATGGTTACGACCAAACAGTCCTAACACACTGGCACTAACTCCAACTCAAGAGTCCTTTCACTAACAGGAAGCACGCTCCCAGCACAGCCAAGGCTGAGGTCAGGGTGACACTCTGGAGAGGGACTGTCATGAAAACTACAAGGTTCTTTATCAAAGCTTTCATATGATAAATATTGAAAAGGCTGGTAAAAGGCAAACTGTAAAAGACCCATACTGACATGCTAACAGTCTAAGATCCTGAAAGCAATTCTGAAATCAAATTCCCATGCCTGTTTACGTATGTTTTTATGTGTGTGAGAAAAATCCTGTGACTGAACAGATGGTCTCAAATGATTTTTTAAAACACTTCGAATGTGTTTGTTGATAAAAAAAAAAAAAGAAAAAGAAAAGAAAAAAAAGATTAAGAATACTAATATGAGAGCTGGTTCCAAACATTCATCTCCCTATGGCCCCAAAGAACTATTTTAAGAAGGACTTAAGCAATCCCACACTTAAGGCTTAGGAAACACGCAGAAGAGGAGACAGGAAGTTTCTAAGAGCCAGAGGATCAGGGAGTTGCTTTGAGACTGTGTTTCCTAGAAATATCAGAAGCCATACCGATAAAGTTTCACCAGCATGACTGCCCAAACAAGAGCTGAACAAGATAGGGCCAATGAACATGACAACCTCGACAGGAGACCTCAGCCTACACAAAGAACCATGTTCAGTGGAGAGATGCTGGGAAATCCCCAGAGATGGGCCCACCAACTGGCTGTCCACTGCCAAATGGTCAGCTCTGAAAAATATATACAACTAGCACTATACAGACTCAACAGGTTGTGTTTAGGGATGTATGTATATACAATATATACAATAACAGTTTATGAAAAAAGAGGCCATGAATTCCAAGGAGAGTAGGGAGGGAAATACGGGATGGTTTGGTGGGAAGAAAGGGAGGAGGAAAATGTAATAATATTATAATCTCAAAAATTTATTATTTTTATTTTATTTTATTCTTGAGACAGGGTCTCTATGTTGTGCTGGCTGTCCTGGTCTAGTCAGATATACAGACTTTGCATTCACAAAGATCTACTTGTTTCTGCCTCCCAAGTGCTCAGATTAAAGGCATGCAAATTCCTGTCCAACAGTTTATTTTTACTTTTGATGGACAGAAAATTAGGGGAAAAGATGAAAATATTTCTTTTTTATTTATAAGTAAGTAAGTATTAATAAAGATAACCCTATTCATAACAAACTCTACTCATAATAAAGTCAGACAAAGTGAATCTTGAGTACATAGCCACAAGAAACACTTTAGTGACAGATATGGACCTGGACCACGGTACCAACTGGCCTCAGTTTTCCAGACGGTGAATGTATGTTACAGCCAAGACGACCACGTAAGGTAATGCAGTGAGCTGACATCAGTGCTGGCACAGTCAGGTGTCTAAAAGGTGGGTGCTGCCTCTCTCATTACTGTTTCTCAGCCATTATGACTGCTGTCCGTTTATTCCTCATATAAGCCAAATGTATGAGGAACACATGTGGGACATGGGCTGTTACATGATGATTAGACCTTTAATGGTATGTTATTTAAATGCTGCTTAGGAAGTCATCTGGCTCTTCGAAAAACTCTAGATAAAAACAATGGGATTTTAGTGGAGAATTTCATTGGTAACAGAACTCAGTATTTTGTTTTGTTCCATGAGAAACCCTAACCCTAACCCTAACCCTAACCCTAACCCTAACCCTAACCCTAACNGTGGAGAATTTCATTGGTAACAGAACTCAGTATTTTGTTTTGTTCCATGAGAAACCCTAACCCTAACCCTAACCCTAACCCTAACCCTAACCCTAACCCTAACCCTAACCCTAACCCTAACCCTAACCCTAACCCTAACCCTAACTGCTATTCTTACAAGCCTAATGGTGAAATAAGGGCTACATAATGGTTCTCTGAACAGCATCTACTTCCTTTCTTTTCTAGATATTTCGTATCTAGAAAAGAACGTAGGCTGATACCTTGTGTTCCAAACAGATGGGCTATTATACACAAAGAGGCACATCCTCTACAGAGGTGAGACAATGGGAACTACATCAAGGAGTCTGTGCACTGGGTATCCCGAAGGACGTCAGTGCTGTGGCTTAGGATGTGGCTAGTTAAGAACAGTCACAGCTACATGACTTCATACTTTATGGGAAACGTGATTAATACAGCCAGCAGAATTAGGTTTTACTGGCCAATATATAGACAAGGAAACTTCAAAAAGAACATGGTGAAAGAGTATGGGCTCTGGAGGGACTACTATGCCAAGTCACACAGTAAAAACAAAATACAACAGAAAAATCTCTGCTACTTATCACAAGAGGAACTGCAAGCCCCCATAGTCCAGTTACTTCTAGTCCCACTTATATACTCAGCTGAAGAACAAAGGACACTGAATAATCACAGAAGAAGCAGAAGAAAATAATAAATTCATAAAGGGCTTTTGTGGAAATTATTACTTAGGATATTTACTTATGTGCTCAAAAATTAGTGTATATTTTATTTTCTACTGATTTGTTCAAAGAACTCAACATGGTAACACATGCCTAGGTCTAAGACTTAAAGTTTTAAAGATACAATACTAATAACCCTCGCACAGGTGATTTTCTCTTCTGGATGGGCAACAGTTGACATTGGCCCTTCTACCTAAGATGGCTTCATCCGAGAATTTTGTTAAGACCAACATATAAAGTTCATCAAGTTCATTGTCTGATGGACTCAAGTTCAGGAAATAATCAAGCATTTATATTATTACATGATCAAGCATTTATATTATTACATTTGATACTGCTGCTGATGCTTAAAAGCAAACACAGCAACTTTCAAACAACGGGAACAAAATAGATATTTATTAGCAGGTCATTGCCGGAGTTTTCCCTGTACCAGGTATCTTGAACATGTGCATAAATCTAACACAGAAGAGAACATCCACAATCTTCACATACGCCAGGGCATATCTGGCCAGAAAATTTAGAATAAATGTAAGAATGAATAGAAACAGACTTAAATACAGAGGAAAGTTAAAAAACAAACAAACAAACAAAAAAACCTGTTAGCTGGGTGGTGGTGGTGCACACCTTTAACCCCAGCATTTGGGAGGCAGAGGCAGGAGAATCTCTGTGAGTTCGAGTTGAAGCCAGCCTGGTCTACAGAGTGAGTTCTAGGACAGCCAGAGCTGTTACACAGAGAAACCCTGTCTCAAAAACAACAACAACAACAACAACAACACAAACCAAAAAAGACAAAAAAAACCCAAAAGTTGTTACTATTCAAGATATTATCAAACCAAGAAAACGAACACTAAAACACTCTTCAGGAAGTGACAGGAAAGGACCAGTAAAGAAGTAACTAAGAACTAAGGAACAGAAAGGGCTTGATGGCATACTAGATACTGCAGGGTGATCTGCACAACGACCTTGAACTTGAGAGCCAAGAACAGAGATTCAGTGAAGATGCAGAGTAAGGAAAAAACTTCACAAGAGAAGGTGCCTGCCTGCCTTTGCTGACAGCCATTTTCATAATCATCTTCATTATGAAATTCATACAAGGAACATATCAAATCTGAAGGCCATCATCCAGGGCTGCCATGCAGAAGTTTCCTTGCACATGAGAGATACTGCTAACATGAATACTGCTCTGTTTCACTGATGGGTGTAGACTGCTTTCCCTGGATTCTAGACTCCTTTCCTTATACTGCAGCATTTACCAAAACCCCAAAGTGTCCAAGTCCACGTGCCAAGCCTTGAAGTTTTGAAGGGGAGCTGTAATAGACTACATGGGACAAAGACTCCTATGAAGGGGTCTACAATGCTCCTCTATGTAGGAATAATATGATCTCAAGATGTTCCCTTGACCCACTGCTAAGATGCCATTAAGGCTTGATGGAGAAACAAAACCAGGAAGGATAATGTCAGCCAGCAAGTGGGCTTCTCTGATGATTCCTTAGCACCTGGAAAGGGTGAGACGGGCACATAGCCCTTGGGAACTTACCTGGGCAAACTTATGGATCTGCTCCACCACCGCAGCAAACAGCGCATGGACGCTCTCGTCAATCAGACTCTGCATGTAATGCACAGCCTCCTCATCTGAAAGGTCCAAACGGAACTTATCCTGAACCTAGAGAGAACCACAGAAAACACCAACCTTTTAATGGAACAAGTCAGGAAATATGCTCTGCAGTGACAGGATCAAAATAACAGACAATATCAAGATGCCAAAAGTTATGCCAATCAAGAGTTCTGAATATATCTGTATCACTTCCAATTACAGACATTGGCTTCCTTCTAAGGACAGAAATGCCATTACTTTAGCTCCAAATGCACTTTATACTTGAGCATTTTAGCTCAAGAGTTACTGAGTGACAGAAATAGACAAAACAAGGTGAGGTCATATTAACATCTCCTGACCCACCCATACCTTGATGGTCATAGTTCACAAGAAGCATATCAATCACTGGCAAAATAAAGAGATATTTAGGAATATCAGCAGCCCCCTGAACTTGGTAAAGGAATAAACCCTTACCAAGAAATTATTCAAGGGGTCTATAATGTCCAAACCCATTATATAATTATATATTATATAATGTGTTTTTTGGTTCATATTTTAAGGCACGGTTCATTTTCAATAGCATCATGTACTAGAAAAATGAGTGTATGCACGAATGTATATACTGTTTCTCTGTTTCTCCTCAAATGTAAAAGCCAGTGAGACTGAAGAGCTATTTTGGATAAGACCCGTAAGCAGTACACAAAGTCTCTTGTTTGACGCTGTGATGGCCTGCTGCCATAGGAACCCTTAAGTGGTAAAGAGGTATTCCCATATAGCCGGATATACCTGCACAAAATCCCTCACTTTATTCCCTATTGTAAATGACCCACATATACTACTTCAACACAGAATGGAAGAAAGTAGGATTTCCAAATAAACAAACTACTTAATTTTATATTTCCTTTGATTTTTGACAACACTGCGGTCATCAAATCTGTCCTCCGTTATCTGCTTAGCCGTCTCTCACTCTTGTAAACCACCATTTTCCCCAGCTAGTTCCCTACCTCGGCACCTACTGTTTTCTGTTTCTTTGGTTTGGGTTTTGGTGCCTTGCTGCATTTATTAGGTTTGCTAGTAAAAACGAGAGCAGGGAGTTATTTATAGGATTTAACTACTGCAAAACACTAGGTCTGAAAAGGAGAAAGGGGAGGAAAGGCAACCACAGTCACAGCAAGCCGCAATGTGAAGTGAAGGTACACCATGTGACTTGATTCCACAGTCGAAGACAGATCGGCAAAAGAAAAGTAGATGCCAACTCAGGGGCAGGCTGGCACTTCACAGGGCTTGTCAGTGATCCGGTTCTCTCTGGACCCCACAGAATAACAACTCTCCTTCAAAATTCTCTGTGGCAGGATGTCTCAGAACTACTGGTCTTATTTTGACACCATAAGGAAAAAAAAAACTCAGAAAGTATAAGGATCAAAATAAAACTCTAACCAAACTTACCACAGACTGGGTAGTTAATTTAAGGGCCTACATTGCAGAAAGAAGATAGGCAATTGGCAGAAAACATTCTGTACCAGATATGAAGCATTTTCTTTAGTAACGCTTACATGCAAGTGGTCAATTATTACTATTTCCTGACGTGTGTGTGGCCACCTGTCATTGCCCTCTACCTTCCTCAGAGTCTGCTAATTCATCACACTGAAGCCTCTTCTCTTCGGCCTACATAACTTCCGTATGCTGGCACAACACTCAACTTGCTGTTATGGCTGTGTAAGTTGGCACTTTGCCTGAGGGGCCACGCTTCCAGCTCAGCTTTTGCGGGGATCCATGGAGCATGTATCATCTCAATATGCTTCCCCTCACTGCCTTTGTGTTCACTGGCTTCGTACCACATTTATCTATCTATTAACAGAGATACCAACACACGCATTCTGGATGGCATGGAACAGAGACTGTAGGTTCTGTTGTGCTGATGTAAAGATTCATCATAGTAGGTAGGCAGTTAAATCGACTGAGGTTCCATCAAACACTAAGCACTGTTGAACACTTAGCTCAGTTTTACTTACTTATAGTTACAATCTGGAATTGCCTTGAAGCAAAAAGCCATAAGCTCAAAGTTTTATCCCCTGCTACTTGCCTCTCAACAGTTACACGGGCACTCTGCTTATGTATCCTGCTCAAAACGCAGTAGCATTTATTCATACCCTGCCTTATAAGGGCCACTTGCACTCTTGGTCACTGTTGTGAAACAGGGTACTCTAACATTCAGTGCAGGCATCAGAACATCTAAAAGACATCCAAAGAGTCGGAGTATTTTCCCATTTGGGAAATGCCCAAATTGCCCGATCTTGAAGATCCACTTGCAATCTTGTGCCATAGTAGCCCCGTTTCAACTGCTATATTGTCAAGAAACAAACAGCATCTCTTTAAGGGTTACTTAGCCAGCAACAACATTCTCACAGTGGGTGATCATATTTTGAGGTGTCTACGTTACCACTACCAGATGCTCAAATGATCTAAAAGCGTAAATGAGCCAAAACAGGTTCAGTTATATGCTGCATGGACATCCCAGTCACCAATGGGCCACATATCCAAAGGTGCCCCTAGTGACAGTAACAATGGAAAGTCCTAGCCTTCAGACACAACAGTCTCAGGCAGGGAAAGCATAGGAGATAGTTTCACTTGAAGTCTCTGCTTGTTTCTGAGTTATGCACTCACACCCTCATTGTAATGCACTTGTCAGCCTAGTGCCTTCATCTGCATGTAATACGCACACACCCCTTTCCAAATGATGCACCCAGCAACCTCAAAACCATTCTACACCTCCCAACCTCCACCAGGCTATACAAACTCCCATCTCTGAACAATGGTATAATTTTCCCTGCTCCTGTGAACAATCCAATTCAGTTTTCTGTTTACAGAGAAAATTTATTAAATGTGAATTTAATAAAATAAAGTCTACAGATTGGCCTAAAGTTTTTGCACCATACGAGGATTATACAGCCTAAGTTGACTATTCAATCATATATATACATCTTAACAATTCTTAAGTTCGCAGGATAATTCCTCCAATAATGCTCTGAAACACATTTTTTACTGTGAAGCACAGTGGTTTTGTTTAAGTTGGGTATTTTTTTTAAGTTAAGCATTTTTGAGAGTTCAATTTTACACAAGTTAATAGAGAAAGACCTTTGAATAAAAATAATTTAGTGCTCAGGATCTCTCATACAGAAGCAGCTTTCAATTAAATAAAATGTAGACTTTCCCCATTAAATTCTTCCTATTGAGAAAGCTAGATGAAGTTGGATGTGACTCTGGGAGATGAAGGCAGAAGAACTTGACTTGAAGGCTAGCCTCAACTACACAGAATCCTATCTCAAAATTAAACAACAAACAGAGAGACTGTTTTCCTTGTAGCAACTTCTTAATAATATCATCATAAAAATAACAACAAAGGAACAAATCTGATTCATCCAGATGAAAGGAAAAGTTCTGACTTATCATTTTCTTCTGCAGATCACTTCTTTGTGCTGTATTAAAATACAAAAACAAACTTCCTTAGTGTAAAATAGAAGAGGATTTAAAAGAGTAACTTAAAAAAAAAAACAGAGGAAAACCAAATCCCCACCCACCCATGGCTAGAGGAGGAGACCCACCACTGGACACTGTAAACAAGGCATGCAGCTGCTGCTGAAGCAGACCAGTCCCATGTCTCCCATGGTGCATGGGAAAACATGCTGTCTACAGGCTGATCCAACAGGCACTATGGGTAATCTAGCAAGAACCATGGGCAATTTAATTTTACAGGTTACCTCAAATACAGTCAACTATTTATAATACATATAATTTCTTTGTTTTAAAGTTTAGTAGGAAATCAATTTAAAGAAAGAATGTCTCCATTAAACTCTCCAATAGAAAGGAGTGCCTTAAATTACTGAATAAACTTGGCATCAAAGTTTAGAGGTTTCCTTTTAATTACTGGAATAAAGGGAACAGGAACGACAAGGCCCTGGCTGTTAAAGCGGTCATGTTTATATGTGGATCCATTAACCATCTTTCCTCTATGCCCTCCCCCACCGACCCTCTGAAGATGGCTATACATTTTAACAAGCCAGGAAGATTGGCAATTCCTAGAAGATAAGATTGCCTTTTCAACTCGCCATCCCTAGCCACAAAGCTAGGAACTGTTAGGGAGCACGCGTTCTGTTCTAAGGGCTGTATTCTTCTATTGCATGCGTTCTGTTCCGAGGGCTGTACTCTTCTATAGCCAGAGGTCTTATTTCTTGCTGCAGGTTCACAAAATGTCTCTTCCAAATTGTCTCATTAAGTTTCTATCTTTCCCAGTAGGGCCGTTTCTGGCTACAGCTAAACTCACCAAGATCACTGCCAACTCAAGATGCCACCCCCACTCCCGTCCCTCACCTTTATCATCCACCATTACCTAATCAGTTGGAACTTTTATTCATTCACTTTGTCCCATTTTCTGTCTGTCCCTCTTACTAGTTTCTGTGCACAGGGAAATGGATTTTACTGACATCTATCCTGCAAACACCAGGCACGACTTTACAGACAAGCGGCAGCTCAGACACTGCAGGGAACGGGGAGGTGAATGGGAAAGCAGAGTACCAGCGCAGCCCAGCGCAGGAGCAGGTTTTCATTTCAGAACAGCAGATTAAGAGACCACAGGTCCTTAACGTGGGCCAAACACAGGCAGTGGTTACAGATGTGTTTTATGTACTTTTAGTTTTTAATTTTCTTCTCTTATTTCCCCCGAGACATTGTTTCAGTATGTAACCCACACTGACACAGAATCTGCTGTGTAACCCAGGCTGGCCTCCTTCAGCTTCCCATGTGCATGTGTGCTCATCTGCTTATTTATTATTTAGCACGCTCCCACCTGTGTGCTGTGATGTATGCGGAAGTCAGAGGATAACTTTCAGGGAATAATTTCTGCCTTCTACCATATAGGTTCTGGGATCAAATTCAGGTCAACTGTCTTGGCAACGAGAATCTTTACCTATTGAACTATCTTGCCAACCCAAAAGCGTTTATTTTCATATGACTTCAGTACTTTACACATACATTTTAATATTTATAAAACACATATTATACTTACATAATAAACTAATAGGATCGATTTGCTCAGTGCTGGATTATTTAATTCACTAAGCTCTGGTCATATTAACAACAAACTACTTAATTGTATCAAAATGTAGTTTTATTGATTAAACTAACATCTTCATTCGGGTTTAAAAGAATTATGACAGTTTCGAGTGAGCTTCTTGTATAACTGAGCTCTGCTCGACACACTGCTCCACTCTACGAGGCAACCTCTGATGTGTACAGCTGGTGATGGCACACCAGCTCCTGGCCTGCCGGGAGGAAAGCTCCACAGCACAGGCTTCAAGGTGGTGGCCTCCTTGCATATCCCAAGTCACACACAATTATCTGTCACACACAATGTTTACATTAACAGAAAGGTGCACACCTTCATCTGTAACATGAATATTTCAGTAACAGAGTTCTCCTTCAGAAAGTGAAGACCCAATGGAAGAGGGGGAATGTGTTTATTTCATGGAGTCTGATGAAGGTGTGGAACAGCCTAAGGAAACATGACTAAACCTATTTTATTTTATGTTCCCTGCTCTAGGCAGCATTCTTGTCTGCCTGTTTTTGGCAGGCTTTCTGAACTTAGGGTCTTGGGATTTACCTTAGATAAAGATCAGCGAATTCTTGAAGGCCCATGCCAGAGACCTTCCTATTGCTGCTGCGGGATTAAAGGCCAAGGCCCATATTTTAGGACGATTTTGTGTTCAAGCAGATGAATTTGAATAACAAAAATGTTACGTGCAAGAAATCATTTCCCAAAGAATTATAAAGCTTGTTACTCTAAGAAGCCAAACACAGGAAATGCTAGGGCCTATCAGGCAATCTGACCTGCATTCCTGTGAACAAATAGCCTCATACACACTTGTGTTGTGTGTTCACCTACCTGGCGTGTTGTCCAGTCAGCAACAGGATGAAGTAATGGTGGCAACCACTACCTCACCAAAGTAGAAAGTCTACTTCTTTGGAAAGAAGCAATTCAACTAATATGAGACAAATTTCAATCAACTACAACACACATTTCAAGTACTGTTATGTCAGTGCTAAGTCTATATTTAACTGGATACTTCACATTTTGATAAAGGATAAGAAAGTAAAGACATCTGTTATGAAATACAGTTTCAAAAAATATGGCAAAATGCCTTTTAAAGTTCTCTTTAACAGAAATAAAGTGGTGGGAATTACTAGTCTAAAAAGGTACCTAACAAATTTGCTTTCTGGCTCATTTTTCATAAGGGGAATTGCTTTGCTGGAGAGTCACGTGACTTCCTGAAATAGGTGGTGGTGCAATGGAGGATGCATAAAAACAAGAACTGGCTGAAGAAACCAGTGCCTATGGCGTGGCTTACTAGGAAAGACACCACTGTCTGCGACACAGCTTAGCAGGCAAAGAAAATACTGTCTACAGCACAGCATAAATGGCCAAAGGAAACACAGGCTATGGCATGGCTTAATTGGTAAAAGAAACCGCTGTCTGTCGCAAGTCTGATCAACACTGCCAGAAATTTCCCAAATGACTTCTGAACAGCCACACTCAGGGAAGACTGAACATGATGGAGATATGACAAATGAGTTTAAAAGAAACTACAGAAGAGATCCTTAATAGAGCAGATGCAAACAGAACACGGCAATCACGTGAAGCTGGTGCAGGCATCCTTCACAGCCCAAGAGTTTTCCATCAGTCAATTATATTTCCTGATGGATGAGCTTTAGCTAGGAAAGGAAAAATAAAAAGACAAGAACAGGACACACACAAAAAATTAATTGAATATTGCTGACTGGGTAAAACAAGAAATGGAAAGGCCAATGTCCCATCTGCCAAGCTAAAACAAGCACCCTTTAAGAGTTTTTCGTTGTTGTTTTTTGTTTTTCAAGACAAGGTTTCTCTGTAGCTTTGGACCCTGTTCTGGAACTAGCTCTTGCTTGTAGACCAGGCTGGCCTTGAACTCACAAAGATCCACCTGCCTCTGCCTCCCGAATGCTTGGATTAAAGGCGTACACCACCATAGCCCAGCTAAGAGTTTGTTTTCTTAAATGACTAAAGAAAATACCTCCACTCAGAACCTTCTCCTAGCCTGCTAAACATGTAAAACCTGAGGGAAGAATTGGTTGTTCCTGTATAATCACAGCTGAACTTAATTTCCCAAAGTTCACTGAGCTAGACATAGATCTGCTGGTGTGAGCTGCCATCACCAGTTTTAAAGCCAGGGAGCTCTATCTTGGAAAATGCTACTGTCTTTCAGAGATTTTATACTTCTACGAGTTAAAAACACTTCACAATCTTCTCTGAGGATGAACTCTGATCTGCATCATCATCATCTTTTACCTTTGGATACATAAATCTTTCTTCTTCCATCCACTTTTATCAGAAGCATCTCCAAGAAAGTAGACTAAAGGGAAGCATCCAAACCCACTGCCTTTTCTCCCGTTCCTGCTCAAATTCTAGTTAGGACAGCTGACTGACTGCTTTCATGTGGCAGCTTTCATTAGTTATCTCTGTAGGCTGCTTACAAAGAAAACAAATGGCGGGACTCTACAGTAACACAGCAATATCCAAAACAGAGGGGACATCTAAATGAAATGTCATCCATAGCACAGTCCACCTGCGACCAAGTCGGACATCTTGTTGGCAGTGTTGGGAGAGTTACCTGTAGTGATAAGGAATGGCGGGCTGCATTCCCGCCCGGATCCCAGCTAGCTTACCCTGAAATAATTACACGGAAACTGTATTCATT
>LOEQ01007500.1:73762-96370 GCA_001685075.1 Bramus lutescens | reverse complement strand
GGTACACTCCCGGCCCATCAGGAAGACCTCGTACATTGCAGTAAGCACCACACTCCTGGCCCATCAGGAGGACCTGGGACACTGCAGTAAGCACCACACTGGGTATACTACCAGCCCTCCAGGAAGACTGGGTATACTGCAGTAAGCACCACACTGGGCCAAAGAGACAGCTAGACACAGGGCCTGCCAGCAAGTCACAACTGAGTCAGGTAGCCTCCTCTATGTTTGTCCCGAGAGCACATAAAAACTAGAATAAACTTGTGCAGAAAAGCTGGAAAGGCACGAAAAAGCACAACAGTACACATTCCAGAAGATCACTCTGAGAAGAAACTGAAAAGAGGGTGGCATCAGCAACCAGATGTGGGAGTGGAAATGGAGAGCTGAAACAGTAGGAGTACTGATCTATAGAATTTACAATGAGCAACAGCCAGGCTCAAACTATCCAACATCGCAGAGACTTACGTACAAAGGTGCACATCTGCACACACATGTACACACTAATACGCAGCAGCACTATGCATGCAAAAGGGTACACATCTGCATGCACATGGACACACTGTAATGCACAGCAGGCACTTGCTGAGTGACATCTGCAAGCCAAGTGCACTTCAAGGCCTTTCTGGGCCACAGGAACTCTCAAAAGGACCATGCAGTCAGATAGAGGAAAATCCTGTGAACTGCAGCCAGTCGGAAGGCAGGGAGATGTGCTGTTCCATGTGAAAAGTAAAAACAGGAGGGGAGGAGACGTAGGGAAGGGAAGAGGTAGAAAATGGAGGGGGAGAAGGAAGGAGGAAATGAAAGAGGTGGGTGCGAACATAAAAACAAAGAGGAGAGGAACACAGAGAAAGAGGGAAGAGGAAGAAAGGAGGAGAAGGAGGGAAGGGCAGAGGGGAGAAGAGAGGAAGATAGGAAGACATTCCAACATGGCTTCAGAGCTCTGAGTAAGCTAAGTCACTCTCTAACTTTCTTAAGGATTTTCAATTTAAAAAAGGAAAAGGATGCTGACGGGAAACTGAAGAAAGCGATCGTGATGAAGAATGAACTCACCATGTTTGGTACTAGTGGCTAACACCTTATAAGGTGTCAACTTCAGATCCAGATTCTCCTTCCGTAGCAGCTTTTGATTGAAAGATAAAACACAGTAAGTGAATGTAAAGACTGGAAGCAGGCTCATGCACACATCACAGCACAGTTATATAATGAGGATGGACACGAGCGGAAATCTTACAGGTGATACCTGACTCTCTGTCAAAATGAACTAATTTGTTTGGGTAATGAGAAACATTTTCACCTAATTTAAATATGTCATATGCTGTCAATAAACATCACTGTTCTTCCTAATGCTTCCTGCTGACCTTCCAGGACACAAAGTGACACAGAAGGCAGAAGCAAAGAAAAAGGGGGTCCATGTTTCTCCAAAGGTCAGAGACTGGGATGGCACTTGGCAAGGATCTAGCTTATTAGCAGCTAAGTCTGAAACTGTGAGAGCTTTGGAAAAAACACTGCATGTGCCTTCCCACTTGCCATGAGAGCCACTCTAAAGTGACAAAGAGAAGCTTGTTCGAGGTAAAGTGGAGACTGCTGAGCTGAGTAGCACTGTAAAGAAATGACGCAAATGCTTGTGTGTCTGTGCGCATGACAAATGAGGCACCGTCCTCACTAGCGGACTCACGCTCACCTTGTCCATCAGGGAGATGATCTGCAGAATCAGCTGGTCTTGACGCAAGTCGTCGCCATGCTTGAAGATAACCGGGTATTTGCCTCCGTCTTCTGTCTTAAAGAACAGCTGTGCAGGCATAAGAGCACTCTGTAACAGAAAGACACCGCCTGAACACTGGGCAGAGATTAATGAACGAAGATCGACTCTGTACAGAAGGAAGTGCTGGCACTCCGCTACACACACGGAGCATAAGGCCTTAAGACATGAATTGGCTGTGGGAAAGAAACTCGAGGTGCCAGGCAAGGAACTACATGCAAGGCAACAGACAAGAGACTATGGCATGGAAAGATCAGTCTTTTAATTAGATCAGAATGGACAGGAGTGTAACCAGGTAGCAGCAGAGTGACCCAAACTGACTCTTCAAGCTGTTCCTCCTCTGTAAACCATGGTTACCCGTCTACTAAGATAGAAGGAAACCTCGGGGCCTAAACCTGACACTTCTAGGGCCAGATATAGAGCTGACTCTGGTTATAGGTTCACCTCGTTGTTTTGGTGTCAGAGACCTACTGGAGCAATAATGTAAAAGAATGCCATTCAAAAATGTGAGGATCAAATTCAAGAATGCTACTTTTTTTTTTTTTAATGTGTATAGTGTTCTGCCTGCAGGGCAGAAGAGAGTATCAGATCTCATTATAGAGATGGTTATGAGCCAACATGTAGTCACTAGGAATTGAACTAAGGACCGCCAGAAGAGCAGCCAGGGCTCTTAACTTCAGAACCATCTCTCTAGCCCTCAAGAACGCTAGTTTTTAATGCCAATTACATACCATTAACTCGGTACCTTTGAGGCTCAAAATCCATTTGTGAGTTGATATTATAAATATCTGTGAACTTTACCACAAAGCTTCTAGATTAGGTTATCTATATGCTTAAATCAACGTGAATCAAAATTTAAACAGAAGAATCATCAACACCTCACATCAAAGGCTTTTCAAGACCACCAAAGAGGAGAAAAATGGTCATGAGACCATTCTGAGAGAGACTTTATTATTGAAAGAAATAATGGAGAGATTTATAATGCAAATGCATTCAATGTAATCTATGAGGTATACAATCCAATTAACATAAAAAGAATCAGAGGGTAGAACAGACGAGTGGACAAGCAAACACTAAAATGCTAGCGCAAAATAAGCAGTGGACATACAGCTCTTCGGTGAAAACCCAACTTTGTCATGTGCTCGAAAGTCGCCTACAAAATAAAGGAAAGACCCACACACAAAAAAAGCAAACAAAAAACCACTTCTGATAAGCAGTGTAGCAGAAACACTGGTGGACTGACAATCTGAACTTCAAGCACCTGCATTTGGGGTATCCTGTTAGCAGCCCTGCTGAAATGTCTTTGTAAACTAGCTTTAGCTGACTCCATGACAACTCTGAGAACAAAGCACCCAGAGCCCTCTTCCCAGAGTGGGGCAGGAGAGGAGCAGAGAACCTCTGCTGTGCTCTTCATATGCTGATGCAAAACCGAATTTGAAGTGGAAAGAACACACTGACACCTACAGCAAGCAGAGGACTCCCACTGCACACCATCCCAGTGCCTGGTGGTCTATGCCACCAAGATGCGGCCAGTCTAAGGAAGACAATCATCACTGTCTAGGTCCATGGTATCGATGACCCAAATGATTTGGAGGAGCCGAGAGTCACAGTAGCACTTCGTGTAACAGTCTCTACTCACTAGCCTTCAATAGTAACGAATTCATACCACTCTGCAAGCCACAACCCATAATTTTCAAGAAAGCCTATCGTATCAGAATAAAGGGGGAGAGAGAACTAACAGGACAGGATATTTTAATCAGAAAGACTTCTTGTGACATTCTACTAGCATTACTCGGTGCAAGAAGACAACAATAGAATAGTTTACAACTGAGGAGAATGTGTGTCTGGAATCTGTGGCAAACACATGCCACTCCCTCCTATTGTGAAGCTCTTGCTCGGCCTTAGATGGACTCTTCCACCCTGACTAAATGAAATCCCAAAGTAACTTTCTAATGCATATACCTTGCTCCTGATTGGTTCTTTGAAAAAAAAAAAAAGGGAGATTGGGTTTTACCTGCAGTTTTATTACAAATGAATGCAATTCACACAGAGAGGATGTTCATGTATGCATTTCTGTATTTTAATCCCTCAGCAGAATGCAAGAATAAAGCAATGCGTAATGTACCAGTATTTTCCAGCTAGAGGCCATAAAAATCCATATTTTGTTCAATCCTAGAACTAAGGAGGCAGAAGCAGGCAGATCTCTGTGAGTTCAAGGCCAGCCTGGTCTATAAGAGCTAGTTCCAGAACTGGATCTAAAAAACTACAGAGAAACCCTGTCTAGAAAAAAAATTTTTAAATCCATATTTTGAAGTTGCAGACTGTAAATTATTAGTAAATTTCAAAATTGATTATGTGAGCTAAGAGAAATAGTTAAAATTTGAGGCAATTAAGGAGCTACTGCTGTCACTCACTTGAAGAGCACCTAACCGCCCTGCTGCTTCAGACATGATGGGGCGATGTACATTAAGGAGACTCAACCTTCAAGGCCACTAAGGGCAACTCAGTAAAACTCAGACGTAAATTTAAAAACACAAGGAAAGAAAGAAACAAAACAAAACCTTTTAAGAGTACTTTAAAACAACAGATGCTGCCCGTAAGGCTATGTTGTGTGCTGAAGCTCTCAGTAGCAGTGTGAGCCAGAGACAGGGTGCTGACACAGCCCTAAAGGCACCTGTTCTGCCTTACAGGGTGTAGTGTGAGGGCTGGTTTGTTGGGGTTTCCGTCCCGCCCGGTAACCCACAGCCAGCAAGTCCCAAAGAAANCTCCTTTCCAGCAGTCTCCTGTTCTCATCTACTTCCTGTCTGGTTGACCCGCCTCTACTGCCTGCCTGGCCAATCAGCGTTTTACTAAAATACATGATTGACAGAATACAGACAATTCTCCCAGGTTCGAGGAGCTCTTTCTCACCTGATATGAAAGGACGTCAGTGACGCTTAAGACTGTGTGCTCCTAGAACCACAAACCTTTACCTACAGGGTACCCAGATCATCCTGGATGCCTGATTAGCTTTCTACCTTAACAGTCAGCAGCCAGTGAAAAGAACATTTGGCATCCTGCTTAGAATAAAGGCGACTGCTACTTAAAAATGTAACCAAAGAAATATGAATACACAGGAATGAGTACTGTGCTATTTAAAAAAATGGTAAATGGGCCTGATGTCTAGCCACTTGAACTTACGAACTTTGAATATATAATGTAAGCCTTGAAATTTACCTTTTAAAAATACCCTATATGAAATATAGTAACTGTGGTTCTGACTACTTTTCAAAGTAAATATTAAAAAAATAAAGTTCCAGAGAAAAAAATGACATATTTTCATAAAAATGTCTCTCTTATTGTAACAAAAAAGATCTTAAAATACAATAATGAGCCAGAAAGGTACCTCAATAGTAAAGACCACTTTTAGCATTTGCAGAAGACCCAGGTTTTATCCCTAGGATGCACATGGTGGCTCACAGCCATGTGTAACTCGAGTTCCAGAGGATCTAAAACTCCCTTCTGATCTAAGGGCTCCAGCTACACAGGCAGTACACACAGACATGCAGGCAGGCATAACACTCACATAAATAAAATACACCCAAAAATAAAAAAAAAACAACCACAATGTGAATAATAAAACATACAAATAAACAATAATGAAACAGCAGCTGCTAATCTAACATTTACAAAGAGAAATGCCATTCCTCCCTGAAATGTTTCCACTTTCCAAGGTGGCAGCGATTCTGCTGCATTCTCAATTGTGGGCTCCAGTCATACGCAGGGATGACCTGTCAGACTTACCTTGAACAGGGTGGCTGTCTCTGGGATGATTCCTCTTATTTTCACCTGTGGCTCTAACGGCAATGGGATCAACTCCACATCCGATAAATTCATTTTTTCATTATCTCCAAGCAGCGCTTGAAGTCTCTCATTCTAGAACAAATTAGAAAGGAGTAATGAAAAATCAGTTCACAAGCATATAACACAGGCCTAAACCTGATTCTACTAATATTATTTGCAAAGCACATAAAAGTATCTGAAAATTAGCAGCAAGAAAGGCCTGCCCTCAAGGCAAGAAGCAACCAGCGCCTACACTGACAAACCATATTGTTTTGGAAGTCATTTGGACAACCCTTCCTTTCACAAGACAGTTAAGGCAGTTTCTCATTCCTAGTACTTGAGGTTTTTTTTTTAAATCTATGGTTCTTGTAAAGAGTACTGTTAGTCCAAGTTACTTAATTTCAAGGCATACACACAAATGTGTATGAGTATGTTTATATAAATATGGGCATACACATCTTATACATTCAATATTATATATTGTATATAACTTTAGGTAAGTATAAAAGAATAAGATTCTTTGAGGCTTTAGTCAGCCTTAGTGTTCTTTGTCCTATTGCTGGAGACATCACACACTCAGGACACATACTCGTCTTGAGATGGATCTGACCTAAGAGCCTCTTTCCTGAGGTTTGGCTTTGATGTTCCAGGAAAAACTATGTAAGCTGCCAAGGGAGAGAAGCAATCAAACGGTCCTACCCAGATGCAACGCTTAGGAACCACGTTACCATCATCACGTATGTGTGTGTAGTATATGTGCGGATATATATCCATGCGCAGATATGTGTATATCTGCAATCAATCAAAGAAAAAGCAGCTATCAACTCGAGGGGAGGCCTGAGAGGACTCAAGGGAGGGTAACTGGGAGGGACTTAAGGGAGGAAAGGGAAGTAGAAAGTGCTATAATTTTATTTCACTTAGCAACACTGAAGTACATGGAAACACATGAATATGCATGTATGTATTTCACTCGAGCATGAAGCACAGGGTATACATGCAGTCTCTTATACACAACCCACTTGGTAGCAGCAGCAGCAGGCCTTCAGGAAGTACTTCCTGACGAAAAGCTAACTTCTTCAACAGTGACAGGGAATGCACTTTCTTACTGAAGCTGAGGGAGAACCAGGAATGCACATTTCCTTGTCCGAAGGATTTACAGAGCCACAGAGAAGTGCAATTTCATTTGAAACATAATTTAGCATGACCAAGTATTAGTTAAGGTATTACATTATGCTACCCCAGTGCATCTTTTTAACTTTAAGAAGAATATTTAATTAATTTGGAGGAAACTGCTACCTACTCCCCTGATTCTCAGTTCCATTAGCTCACAGACACACTGGACAGAACACAGACCTCAGAATCTGAGCAATCCGAGTCGTCTTTGACAGCCACTAAAGCTCACCTACCCAGCTTCAGAGCAATCCATTTTCTCTGAAGTCAACAGAATCTTGTAGTCTTTAAATAGGCGAGCCATGCTTTAAAGAAAGAAAACCTGACTTACATCTCCAGAGCAAGAAAGTACCTCATGTATGATTCATGGTGGAAGTTCTAAAATCAGTAAGAACTAGCTGGTCAAAGAACAGTATTTAAGGACGATCAATCACAAAATTACTTCCCTTCAGTAATACTCCAAAGGCTCCTAGTTAAAGCCAATTCTTAAGTGGCACAGATCAATTTAGGTATCTCGGTAAAGGTCATGAATAGTACTCCTTTACAAAATGGATGGCAGATTCCACACGGAATCCAAAGCTTGTCGTCACTTTAACACTTCCTTGGGTTTTGCCCCTCACTGTTGCATCAGACTAAGCAATGTTGCTGCTGAGATCAAAGGTCCAAGCTGTGGACATGGCCACTGCTGGGGATACACTAGGGATTGCTTCTCACCGTGGGGACAGGCATGGCCAATGGCGGTGGGCAAACGGCTCTGGGGATTTATTTGATCATGGCCTATGATTCTTCTGCTAGCCAGAGCAGGCAGAAAGGCATCACTGGCTTTGCAAGCTGCTCTGGTCCTTTGTTTTCTCAAAACGTTCACATAAATGATCTTATTCTCCAAACAGCTAAGGTTCTAAGATGTGAGACAGTAATGCAATACAGATGAAATTATGCTTGGAGATAAATAGCTCCAAAACTTACTAGTTGTGTGACACTGAACCAACTGATCCCTTAATCGTATATGCCTGCTGTTCCTTACAGTGAGGTCATATTAACCTATGATAACCTACAAAACAGGACCCCAATATCATCATGCTTTGGGTACCCACAAGAAGTTAATATAAAGCCAGGCATAGTGGCTAATGTCTTTAAACTGCCACTTAGGAGGCTAAGGCAGTAGGATGAACTCAAGGCTTGTCCAGGTTACACAGCAAGTAAGAAACTGTTTCTAACAGGAAGCAAACAATGGAAGTTTGGACAATATGTCAGGCCAACAAGACCAGAGTCAAAACTCAGGATTTCAGGATGTGAAGCCAGTCTTAGCCATCAACAGGAAGCGACCCCGTGGCTTACCTTCTTCTTGCGATTTCCACTCTCCCGCTGCACGGCCTTCATCAGGTGCACCAGCCGGTCCACAAAGGTCTGCTGTGCAGCCAGCAGGGAGCGCATGACTCGGACCGACTTGTCACCCTGAGTGGGCAAAACGAGGAAAATCAGCTCTACCTCCATAGGGGGACCATTCCCTTCCTCTTCTAAAGCGATAATCTTCAAAACAAAGGGAGACTGAAACAGACTAGTTATTCTGACTGAGAAATAATGAGAAACCTGCTGTCTAGGGCAAGCAGCACCAACTGATTAGGGCAGAAAATTACCTGGGTCCTGAACAATCATTAGTCAATCCATAACATAAATGACTGTGTGATATGACAGGATTTATTCACCTCAAAATGCTTCTAATTATGAGTTAATAGTCTGATTCCAAAAAAGTTTTAAGAAGAAATCTCTTCGAAAAAGAGAAATACCCAAATGGAGCAAACGTTTGTTGAACACTAAAAAGCAGATGTCACCACATAGTAATCCCCAGTCCATAAAGTAATATATAATGCATTTTCCCATTTATTTTTCCCAGCTACCTGGGAAGTGCAGCTGTGAAAACACACAGGATGCTCAGGCTCAGGGAGAGAGCAAGGCTATGATGGGGTGAGATGCAGGCTCACCTCTTGGTGAGCCTGATGCCACTCCGAGAGCTGTACCCAAGCTTAGTCTATAAGCTGTAGTTTAGCTTTTCAAGAATATGAGACAGGAAACAGCAGATGCCAGGAAGCATCTCAGCAGCAGAGCTGGAGAGTACCATGTCAGCTGCTTTTCTTTCCCCTTGCGCCCTCTGCTGGCCTGGCCTGGACACTGCTTTAAAGAAGCAAAACCAGCAAAAAAATGGCCCCGTAATATCACCTACCAAGTTTAGATGAGAAAAGAGGATAGAAACGTAAAATTAAAAGAGCAAGGATTTGCTCATTGTTCGATCCATGTAAGGTTTATTTAATAAAAATCAAAACCCTGTAAGGATCAGAGTAAATATTAGTTTTGTCCAGTGTCCTATCCAATGATTGACCCATGCATTTCAAACCAGAGTAGCCCCACACACACTAGAAAATGAATAGCTATGTTCCAGAAATTTATTTATAATCATTGAACCTGGGATTTCAAATAATTTTCATATACCACAAATATTAATCTCCTTTATTTAAAAAATAGGTTTATTTACTTTAATTTTATTTGTCTAGGTGTTTTGCCTGCATGTAAACCTGTGCACAGCAGGCATGCCTGGTGCCCACAGAGGGCAGAAGAGGGTAGGGTGTCAGACCCCCTAGAACTGGGTTGTGGGTGGTTTTGAGCTGCTCTGTGATGCTGAGAGGTCCTTTGGAAGAATAGCCAGTGTTCTTAACCACTGAGCCATCTCCCTAGCAACCTCTTTTACGTTTTTCTTAGCTCACAAGATCACTGTGAGCCAGATCTAGCCAATCCCGATGCAGCTCCTGAGTACCTTCAGCAAGGCTTGGCTGAATCGCCTCATGACGTTCAGGTACATCTCGTGAGTCTTTGGATCCCTCTGTTGTGTGTCCTGATCTTCACACTCCACTATCACATACCTTCAAAACACATTTAAGATGCTCACATGATGAGAAATGAAAGATTCATAGAGTAAATATTTTTATTATTTCATTAAAAAGATTTAAACACAATTGTAAGAGTTAAGTATGGAAAAGCAGTTTTTTGTCTCCATCCCTTTAGAAGAGAACACTAAGCAACAATATAAGCACCCATCAATCAACAGGGGTAGCATCACTCTGGGCTATGCCTCATGTTTCCTATGTGATGCCATGGAAACACGCTCCACTATGCTATAAAATACCTGGAAAACTACTAATGCATTCCTCTGTCAATAAAGCTTGCACATCCACCAAGTAACTGTACAATAAACACATTGCTTCCTAATCTCATATCAGGCACAGCAAAAGGTATTCTTACTCTGAAAACCCCCATAATTTTGCAAGATGAATAAAGCTCAAATTGATTTTTCTCTCTCCAATTTCACTATTTCTCAAAAACTCTATAAAATCTAGAACTTTTCTATTATAAAAGTTGCTTTACATAGTTAACAAAACTTGCTTTCCTAAATCTAAATTCCTTGAATGATAACAAAGGTCACACATACATAAATAAGCTAAGTGAGAGGTAATTTAATGAATGTTTTAAAATGCTCTGAGGGGAATGAACCATATATATAACATAGGTGCAGGAAGTTAAAATGCAGAACCCTATGACACTTAATAGTTCTTATACCTATATTGTTTAAATAACAATGCTAATTATAAAACAGCTTTAAATCACTTTCAGTAGGCCATGATAAACAACCATTCAGATCAACCTGCGAGCCTTGTCCACAGTGACATGTGGAGAACAGGGGATGATGGAGCAAGTCTAATTTTGTCATTTGGGAAGCAGAGTTATTAGTACTGGCATGGGTTACATGAGATCAAAACTCAAAACTGGGAGACTATATATATATATCAGGATGGTACATCTGGTTGATTTAGGATACAGCTTCCATGTTAGAGTCCATATATTGATATTCATTCTTCCTCCTCCACCCTGCACTCCATCCTGTGTGTGTATACATGTGTCACACATATGTTCAGGAGCATGTGTATTAGTAGACACACATGTGCATGTATGTGGAGGTCAGAGGCAGACTGTTTTCCTTAAGAGAGGATTTCTCACTGAACCTGGAGCTCACTGATCTGTGAGGCCAACCGGCTGCTGAACTCTGGGCATTGGTCTCTGTCTCCCCCAGGGGAGGCCAAGTGTCCTCCATTCACCTGGCTTCCTATGCGTATTTGGGATCCAAACTTATGCTTCAACAGCACACACACTGCCCTGTAAGTATCTCTCTACAGCCCAGGCAGAATTCTTTCTATTCTGCTAACTTTCTCAATTCTACTCCAACTTCAAAACCACAAGGAACTTACAAATTCTTCAACTGGTAACACTGACCAAATGTCAAGTCCTGGACACATACTGTTATCCGTTACACTGTTACTAGAAGAATGCATTCAGCCACTTAGAGGGTGAACTGCCTAAGACGAGAGAGCTCCCAAGATGAGAGAGCTCATGTGTCTTGTTCTCCACCTCACCCCTGCAGGCTCATGTAAGGTATTAATTTCCACCTTATAATATGATTTGGTTTCATACTCATTCAGTGATTTTTTTCAAGCACCAGAACTTTAAACAAAGATATTGCAGCATTTTTAAACAAAATATATAAAATAAACTTACAAAACTGGAATCTTTTTTCTTTAATTACTGAACACCCTATCAGTAAATCCCCTATGATTTAAGGTGATTTTTTTCATGTAGTAAATAAAATTAACAAATTTGTTTTCTCAAAGGCCAAGCAGGAGACATGTCAGTGACTTGAGTAAAAGGGGGTAAGGCAAGACACAGCCAAATAAGGGAAGGCAAGGCCAGGCTAACACCTATGCTGCCTGTGGGCAGGGATGGGTCAATGTCCAGAAAGGCATCTTTAGCTTGTGGTCCTCTACCTACCCCTAACATGCCTGTGCTCAGGTACTCAATGCAGTCTGCTAACTGCTTCTACTAAATGCTTATGATGCCTCACACCAGTCAGCCAACTCCGGCCCACCAGGAATTCCAAATTAACAGCACACTTCTTGAACTCGAACAAAAAAATTCTTATTCCTCAACTTAACCACCTTCAAATTTTCTTTAAAGCACCATCCTGATGCCCCACCTCCAACAGCAGAAGCATCAGCATTCCCCTTTAAAACAGACCATGCTTCCCTGAGCTTGTGGTGTCAGCCCATCACCCTCCAGACAGGTCAGTCTCCGCTGGGGCTGATAAGCACCAACTCTGTGATTTAGCACATATGGCAGCATCTGCCAGGACACCTTCCTTCCCTGTCTCCCCATGTTCCCAGCCTCTGTTCTGTCACCGCTACATCCTGTCTCTCTCACGAGGTCTACGCACCTTGCTTCTGGATTTACTTTGTAAGTGAACTCATTTAGACAACTTGTCCTGACAATAGCTCCTTGTTTGTCATTGCTCCATGTGTTTAACTCTCAGCACCTTCCTAGGTTATGAAGGCATTGGTGGAAATGCCATACCTCAAACGCTTTCAGAGACGGCTGACATGATCTCACAGATGGACAACTGTTTTAAAGAAGGTAAGAGCTGTCCTCCCTCCTCTTCTCAGAGCTAAGCTACACGGCAAAAGCAGACGTTTTTGAGGTCTGGCATTTCTAGAACAGTGCTGCAAGGAGTTGAAGCATGACCTGAAATCATACAAGAGTTGATACAACTCTAGAGTTGTAAACTCAAAACTAATAAAAGTAGCAAGGACTAGCAGTACATTATAGAACATCTACAACATCATCAGACACAAGACTCTTTGGATTAAAATTAATTCTATCTTGCCCAGTATTGTGACGCATGCTTAGGATCCCATCACTTGGGGGCTGCGACAGGCGCAACTTGATTTCTAGACCAGCCCAGACTATGAAACAAGATCTTGTTTCAAGAAACAATGAAAACAGCAACAATAAATCAGATTATATTTAAACTTCAGTTCTTCATACTGCCCACATCTCAGATGCTCAGAGGGCAGATGAACAGCTCTAAGGATCGTTTATCAAGAAAGACGGTTTAGAGGATGGCACTGTTGTAGAGGATTCATCCAGGACCCAAACGATATAAGCTCATATATTTTATTATGGTATTTAAGAATGGTGGTCACCTGAGGACTGCAGATAAGAATGTCAGAAGAGAAGAAGAGTATTTTCAGACTCCAAAATCATCACTGTGATCTCACCAAACTTAATCCTGGCTGCCTAAACTCATGGCCTCACCACTGTTATAATTTTGTTTCTTTTCCTACGCACCTAAGTAGCAAACTCATCCACAAACAAGCAGGCCCATGTCTGCAGGCCTCACCATTATGTTCACTACCTGCTAACTGCAGGGGAAACGGCCACAGCATTTCTAGAAATTGAAGGTGCATGATCTCCATAATTAAACACCTTTCTAGGGCTTCAAGTCAACGCTCTGCTAAAAAAGAAATGAGTCATCTAAAGTGCAAATGAGCATCATTTCCACAGACAGATGAGGGCAAAACACCTGGAGTTGAATCATTTCACAGTTCCCTGTCATCTAAAGGGGGAGAGTGACAATCTGTCCAGGCACTCAACATAAGATGGCACCAGCAGGCTCACTCTTCCCTGACAATTTCATTTTGTGGAGTAACTAACTTTCATTACTTTCAAAGGTCTTAGAAGCTGGAGTAAACATGTCACAGCGTCGAAAGTTTACCTTCCTTTCCACATCCTGCAATGACTATAAAAATAAAAGCCTGTAAGGATTTATAGATTCTGATGCTAACATTTTACAGACTACAGACGGAACTGCCCTCTGTGGATTAAAATGTGACACTACTCATTTTAAAGGGGCCGTCCGCACACTTACTAGCCCCTCAAGGATTTAGCTAGAGCAGGAATCCTATTGAAACCACTGGAAAACAAAGAAAAATAGCAAAGAAACCCAGAGTGTTCAGAAGAAAAGAGTACATCAGCAAAACTGGAAAATTTCATTCATCTGTTAGGATTGAAGAAGCTTGGTGAGAGGTTCTAAATCCTCACACTTGGACAACATTCAGGGGAAGCTTGATCACTTTAGAAAACTTAGAAATTATTTCTCATATAACTATCTTACACTCATAAAATAGCAGTGCCTGCCAAAGTCAGGCATCACTATCAGTCGTTTTTCTCACCAATGAATATTTCTAAATACATAATGTGTAGTGAGTGTAGAGTGGGGGCCGGAGAGAAGGCTCAGAGGTTAAGAGCACCAATTGTTCTTCCAGAGGTCCTGAGTTCAATTCCCAGCAAGCACATGGTGGCTCACAACCATCTGTTATGGAATCGGGTGCCCTCTTCTGGCCTGCAGTCATAATGTGTAGAGTGTTAGATGGAGAATGAATGGTTCAATGAATTAGAGACAGAAGAGAGAAACCCACATAGAGTCTGAGTCAGATGCAATGCTCTTAAGAGTGCAAAGTGGGGCTGCCCATGTTTTAAGCTCCCTGTAATTTCTTTTGTCTTCTTTTTTAAATATTTACTTAGCTTTTCACAAGGAAATGCTTTTTGTAACAGTGTGAACAGAAGCACACTAAAGCATTCAGATAGGAATGCAAGGAACATTAACTGTAGGTTTCTATTAAATCAAAATAGCAATTTGGCAATATGAGAATTTCTAAGTAAACTCTTAAATGGAAAACTGGTAATTAAAACTAGTCAAAATGTTCTGTAATGTATTTTCAAGGGCATCCTAACATGTAGTGTGAAGGGAATATATTTTTATGAATAATACATTCAACTGCTGAAGCAGACACCTGGAGATACTTGGCTTTCCAGTAGTTCAGTCACTGGGCAAGGGGAAAACTCATAGGTCCCATTGGAGAATATTACTCATATCATAAAAATTACTGGTATTAGTCTTTCTTTGTGGCAGAGAAAACCATAAAGGCTTCGACAATATTGCTTATGCAGTCCAGGAACTGTGCTTTTTACAAGCGCTCTGCTTCTCTTCCTATCTGAGAAAAGGAAAATGAGCTGAATCTTGATTCAAGCCATACAACGGGGTTTTCAAACCCAGTCTGAAGTAAGATGGCATTTAAATTTCTTCAAGAAAAGGAAACTGTCTTATGATTACTAAAAATGACAAGTTTTCTGAATGAACATGTATTAACTTGTGTTATTTAAATTAAGGCCATAATTGAGTAGAGAATTGAATCGGAAATCATTTCTATTGTTAAAAACCCAACCTTCCAGTCCAGCTCACCCTAAGATCCTCTGCAAAAGTGGATAGGACTCATTTATCATCATTTAAACCCATGATATTTTCCCACTGTTTCAATGTATTCATCAATATGGCCTCTGCCTCAAGATTCTAGAAAGAGAGGGAGCCACACTTCACACTAACTTTGGTACAGGAAGTTACCTCTGTACCCTTATTTTACATTGTTTTCATGCAAACCATGATAGCTACCCTTTAACTACTCAGAGGAAAATGGAAAACAGTTCCCGAGACCATCTGCAAATGGCGAACAATCTATCCTAATCAGTACTTGCCAAGCTCAGTTAGAGCATCTTTCTGCTTCAGCCTCTTCATCTTTAAAATGAGAGAATGTAATTTTTAATTTCAATTGCCATTTTTGTAGGATTCTAAATGCTTGGTAAATAATGTAAAAATACACTCCTAAAAAGTTATAAAATATTACATACTACTGAAATAACAACAACAACAACAACAACAACAACAACAACAACAACAACAAAAAGAACAGACCAAACTGGGGAAGGAGTCACCAGTGGCATTTATAACATAGTTCTGAAGATTAGCGGAAGGAAGAATATGATGGCACAGACTTCTACGAACACAGCTGTGACAGCAATGAGCGTCACAAGCACAGAACCCGGGCATTGGTGAGGACCTTTAGTGTAAGTTTTCTAGGAGAGTGGTTCAAAGGAGTGATACAAAGCAAATAAAATTATTTTCACATACCAGTATAAATAATTAGCCAGTGTTGAGTTCTTACAGGCTCTTGATATCAAGAAGGTACATAGATCTTGCTGAAAAAATGAAAAGAAACACATATCACCATCTGTTACTGGCAGAAGGAAAAGGAGAGTCCTAAGTTATGGTGCAGATTTCCATCCAGTCATCTATCTTTCCCATCCATCCTACAATCCACCCACTCCAAACTGACCACAAACCAAGACAATACATAAGAGGTCATGGAGTTCCTTGTTCTCCTGACTAATATATTTGGTAATCACTGTCAATAAAGACAATGAGAAAGCAATCATGGAAATAATTTCAATCTGAAAAGCCAATGGTGAAACCATCACATCTAGGCCAACCCAAGATGACAGTGCACAAAAAGCCCTATGCTTGGCATGAAGCTCAATTACAGTGATCAGTAAAATAACAAATTTAAGAGATAAACAATGGTCAAATTATTCAACAGCTGCTGGGTACAATATAGAGTGTGAACTGAGTATGAAAATCAGAGGATATCCAAACCCAAGAAAACACCTTAACAGGGGCGTGCGACAGGCTGATTGACATTTAGTTCAAGTGTCTGAAAAGTACATGCCTGAGGTCAGTTAGGATGTTTTAAGAATAGATTAGAAAGTGAAGATGGCAAGTAAAGCAAGGTAAGAAACGTTTGAAACATAACTAAGAGGTTTCTGATGAAGAGGAAATGAGAAAGATAGAAGTGACAGTAATTTCCAAATTTCTGGATTCAGTAAAGAGGTTCTTCTGTTAGATGCATTTAATTAACAAAGAGACTAAAAATATTTCAAGGAAACATCCACAAGTATGCATAAAACAAGCAACAGGAACCCTCACAATTCCCCCTTCTCACGGGGAACTTTCACTCTCTGTGACAAACATAATTGTCAACTTGACATAAAATCATGTGGAAGGAGTCTAAATGAGGATTTTCTAGTTCAGGCTGAGGGCATGTCTGCGGGGGATTATCTCGGGTTAGATTAAATGAGGAAGGAAGTCCCACCCACTGTGGGTGGCATCATTTCCTGGGCAAAGGATCCTGAACTGAAAGCGGAAGGAGGCAGGTAAGCACAAAGATGTCCATATTAATTCACTGCTCTCTGCTCATGACTGTGGCTTGGCTGTTTCCAGTTCCTGTTACTGACTCCACCACCCCCTGCAAAGCTGGAACTGACAACTAGCCAAGATCTCAGAAAACTCGGGTTTTATCATTTTTTACATTTAGCTGACATATAAACTGATGTCTTTCTTGGAGAAGAAAGAAACAAAGAGGATGGCTAGAAAACATAGCTCGGGTGTGCAGAAGGAGAGACTGGGTATACAGGAAACAGAGGTGTGACCAACCTCAGTGAGTACCAACAGAAGGTGCTGGTGGCTTGTATATTGTTACTTTTCTAAGGCTGAGGAAGAGGGGTGGCCACCACTCAAATGGATCCCACTGCTCTATGATGGTTTGAATTACATGAACACTACGAGTAGCAGTCAGTCCCCAAAATGTTGGCTTGTCAGTCACAAGAAAAAAATGTTAGTAATAGATAAAACTGTTTAAGCTACAATTTGCATGCTAGGTAGTAAAAGGGTGAAAATCTGAACACAACATTCGCCTTATCACAGCATTCCCAGCATAAGGTTCCCAGGATGTTCACCTCAATTATTTCAACAGCTTCTAAAGAAAATCCCTGTGTTGACCTGCAGGCCCGACACCAGTGACACCTGCTTCTCCCTGAAACCTCCTCTTTTCCATGCCCATGTGCTCACTCTGGACTGGCCCCACTGTTTCTCAATACACAACAAGAGCTGGTGTAGTTTTTCAGATAACTACTAGTCTAGGAGAGCTGCTTCTCTGTTTCCCTTCAATACTGAGTTCACCTGTCTATATAAATTAAAAACATCTGCTTAGTGTATAATTCTACAGAATCATACATTTCTATGGCATGAATTACAATTACAAATACTGACAATTGCATTAATATTCATTAATATATGAAAAAGAACATCCTGAGTCTTCCTGATAAAATATTTGAATTAGTTTATTTTCATATTACATATAAACCTATGTATATGTTCAGAGCACCAATAAAATGAACCAAGTAATATCCAGCATATTACATGAGGGGGAAGGTCACAACATGTACCATAATGCCAGTTATTGAATGAAGTTACAATGGTTAGTTTATTAATCAAACCAAGGTCTTAAAGAGCAACACAGAATGTTGATAGAATGGTTCCTCCTGCACCATAATTTTGGAAAGCTTTTTACTCACCTCTAGATTTTCCCCATCTGAAACTTCTTTGGATTTCGATGCAGGAGGAGGGGAGGACACTGGAGGAAGAGGGTTGCTTAGAATTTGGGAGCTGAAAATGGGACAGAAGAGATAAGCAAGATGCAAAACCCTGCGTAATCATTTTATCTCCAAGCAAGGGGCTGCTACTGTTTTGGAACTTTCCAGAGGAGAAAGCAATCACATAAACGAGTGTGGAACTGTCAGTCTGCACAGCAAGAAGGCTGACTTGTGACTTTAACTTGGTTCTTCTGACTAGAAGGCAAGAATGGTCTCTAGGAATCTGTGTGTATGTATTTTTGAGTTCACTTGGTGAGTTTCAGTTAGAAAAGCAAGAGTCTGTTTGGTACATGAGGTACAGGAAAGGAGACAACAATATAAATAAAAGAGTGAGAATAAAGTGAAAAGGGACAAAGTGTCACATGTAAAAATAATCTTCCCTGAAGAGCCATACCTATCTACGTCTGCAGAACTGATTCCAGAATTTGACAGACTTTCTGACCCCGAACCCTGACTATCTTTCTTCATAGGCTCCAAACCATTCTTTATGTCATCAAAGTTTTCGTATTTCAGAGCTTGGACCAGCTGCAGTAAGTACATCAGCAAATCCTAGAGTCAAACAAATGAAGAAGACATTGGCATTAGAAGGTGAAAGTACACTAAGTATAGACTCACTTATTTCTAGCAGCTGGGAAAACATGACTTGCACTTCTACCTCTTCCATTTGTTGCCATTGGCATGTTAGTCACAAAGCTACGGAATTGCTGGGTGCATCCTTGTGTCTTTATTTATAAAAGACCAGGGGCAGCAAAGACTGCAGAAACAGTCACAACCAATAAATAAGACAGAGAGGCTGGAGAGTGTGCAGCACACAGTAAGTGGCCAGCAGATGATTTCTCTTATATAGGGTTGCCTAAACAACAAAACAAGAAAGCAGGAAAGTATGAAAGGCTTGAAGCATCTGTGCCAGTACTGCATCTGTGTCCACACTGCAGTCAGTAGGAGTCTGGAATTAAACACGCCCAGAGCCACTCCTCATCGGGATGTTCTCTAATGGGAAGCCTCTAAGTGGTGCTCTACATTCAAACAACACATTTTTTTTCACTTGTAGGGGAATAAATTAACAGGAATACCAATTAAACCACTTGCTTTTTCTTTATATAGTAACACGCTGGAAAATATAAACTTCCTCTACATATGGAAAATGGAAGCTTTTAAGTAAAACGAAGCAGAAGCAGGGGAAAAACAGATTTCTACCCAAGTCAATGAAACAAAAACTTCCCAGGAAGCACAACAAATATGTGTAGCTATCACTGCCTTTCCCCAAAATGGTGCTGTCCATGCTGCGGAAAGCAGGGCTACAGTGAGAGCACAGTCCCTCTTCCCGTGCCTGCAGACAGGAGCCATTGTCCGTGAAAGCATATGCAGCTCTGGCTTTGCCTTCCCATGCTCTTCTGCTGCCCCTGCCTTTACTCATGCTGAGCTCTCTGTGTGGAATACAAACAACTCCTCCAGTGTGTCTCCACCACCATCCCCAATCAGTTCTCAAACAGAACTTCCCTGTCTGAACCGTGGAAGTAAGAATCAATACTCTAAAAATTCCTAAATAGAATTATTAAAAAAATTAAATTCATATGCATATTAAGGGATATACTTTATGAGTGGTAAAGCCCTAGAAAAACATATGGCAATGCAGTTTGACAGGATAAGGGCAAGAGCCAAAGAGGATGGTATCAAGAATCTTTCCTGATGTAAACATACACACTTTCCTGATATAAGCATACACACTCAAACACAAGTATATACCCAAAACGAACCATTCTGAACAAAGTAAGATTGAATAAAACTACTATGAAACACACGTCAGAGGGCAAGAAACTAAAGGCATTCATAACAATAAAAGCAAGGCCAAGATGTACATTATTTGTGCCTAGCTGCAATGAGAAAAGAGAAACAGAGACTTGAAAAGTAGATGCAGCTTTTCTGGTGTCATCTTACACCTAGAAACCGTGAGAGCTCCAAAAACACACACAGGAATCAGAAGAGGGACAGTGAGGTGACCAAAAACAAGCACCATACAATGACAGACAGCTTTTTATTTTACCTAATGAATGAGAAATAAGTGAACATTTTGTAACAGTAACAACATAACTGTCAGATGACACACTTAATTTAAAAACTACACAGGACTTTGTAAGAGCCGTGAGTAAAAATTCACACTGCTGTAGAAAGGGCTGAACTTCATAAAACTGTCAATGGTCTTTTACTTCAACTTAAGATTAAGATTCTTATGAAGGTTTCATAAAACAAGTTATTATAAAGATTATGAAAAAAATCAATGTCCAAAAGTTAGATCTGCCTGTCCAAAAGGGCCAAAGGTTTCACTGATTGTGCCAACATGAGGAAGAGCCCAGATACAAAATGACAGCATGAAAACGTGTCTAGACAGAGGACAAAGCTCCACCTAAAGCTCCATGGGGATGGAGACTCAGTGCTCAGGCCACCTCCCAAGGGTTCCATTAATGCCCTTTCATTAACAAGCTCTGGTGTTAGTGGAAAGCACTGGGGGAGAGGGGCCCATCACAAAACAGACCTAGAACTCAGTTTTTGTCTCATAACAGCCCTTGCAGAAATTCTTTAAATACTTATGGAGACCTAACTATTATATCTGTATATATATTTTCCCTTAGAAATTCTCTCTCAAGCATGCATGTCAGACAGTCAAGCAAGGGTATAATGAACGTCACACACCTCATCATCAGCCTGCCGCAAGCGGGCCACAGCATACCGCCTCACTGTTGGGTTGGTGTAATGCGAGGAGAGCAGCTCCAAGGAATCCTCTACGTCCATAGGCTTCCACTTTCCCAGAAGCTCCAGTGCCTGCTTGGCCTCCTGGGGTAGGTCCCAATTAACACACTTCAAGAACTTTGTCAAAGCCTAGAATCAGAAAGATTGGACATTTAGGAACCATATCTTATTGCCAAGTGAAAGGTGGAGGCAGAGGTCTACGTGGCTCTGACAGGGGAATCTGTACCAGAGAAGGGTCCTGGTCACTAAAATCCAAACACCAAGACAGCTAGGTACAGAACCAGTCACAAGCAGTCTGTGTGGCAGGTGGCCGAATCTTCTTTGGCTATGCCATGTCCCCAAGTGTGCATATGGCTGCCCTGCAGATGTCATTCCTGATTGTACAATCAACACATGCTCACTTCAGAGGGGCATGCTCCCACTGTCCTCAAGGAAAACCCAATGGCCAGGTCTCCTGGAAGCACTGCTGGCAGAACGCACAGCTCTGTTAATTCTGATACTAATTTATCATCTACAGATTAAAGAAAGAAAGCTCTAATACTTTAAAATCCTGTTCCAACAAAATTCTACAATTTTCCCAAAAGTGCCAGCTCCACAAGTGATGTGAGAGGGTCTTCTGTCTATGTGTTACTTTTATTGGTTAATAAAGAAACTGCCTTGGCATTTTGATAGGACAGCAGCTTAGATAGGCAGAGTAGACCGAACAGAATGTTGGGAGAAATGAAAGAAAGCAGAGTCAAGCATACGCCATGAAGCTCTGGCCCAAGATGGATATAGGTTAGAATCTTCCCGGAAAGCCACGACATTGTGGTAAACAGAGATTAATACAAATGGGTTAATCAAGATGTGAGAGTTAGCCAGTAAGAGGCTAGAACTAATGGGCCNTCTATGTGTTACTTTTATTGGTTAATAAAGAAACTGCCTTGGCATTTTGATAGGACAGCAGCTTAGATAGGCAGAGTAGACCGAACAGAATGTTGGGAGAAATGAAAGAAAGCAGAGTCAAGCATACGCCATGAAGCTCTGGCCCAAGATGGATATAGGTTAGAATCTTCCCGGAAAGCCACGACATTGTGGTAAACAGAGATTAATACAAATGGGTTAATCAAGATGTGAGAGTTAGCCAGTAAGAGGCTAGAACTAATGGGCCAGGCAGTGTTTAAATGAATACCATTTGTGTGTTGTTATTTTGGGTGTAAAGCTAGGCGTGCGGGAGACGGGCAATCGAAAAGCAGGCCTGCTCGCCTCATCACTACACACAAGCATGAGAGAGTTAGTATGGGAGGTGACTTGGTTGGCACTGGTTATCCATTTTCATTGTAAGCAGGTGTTCAGGTTCAAGCAGGAACAGTGGCCAACCAAGTCCACTCAAACTTGGTATCTTCCTCAGTCCACAGCAAGCAGGCACTGTCCCTCAAACTTTATCACAGCAATTACCTATGTTTCCTAAATCAGTCTTTCACTATTCCACTTCAACTAGACATCAACCTTTTTTGTTGACATTTCAATGTATGTAAGACAATTTTAATGTATGTAAGCTGAGCCATGACACATTAAGCCAGCTAGGCCAAAGGAAGATAATTAATACATCTAAATAAATCCACTTCTGCTCTGGTTCAATACCAACTAGTTAGCAACATAGAGATGACTTCTGCCCTGATGCCACCTTCTAAAAAACAAGTACATCTCTGCTATCTCACTGAGATGGGACCTCCCTACTGCTTTTCCCCAGACAGAATCAAAGGACAAGGAATTAATAACTTCTTTAAATTACTTTGTGTGTGCGTGTGTGTGTGTGTGTGCATGCGTGTGTGTGTGCATGCATGTGTGTGTGTGTGTGTGTGTGTGTGTGT